>JAPDSC010105602.1:23682-38935 GCA_026290005.1 Latrodectus geometricus | reverse complement strand
AACTGGCTTTAACCCCGAAAAAGGTGTCCTTTTTCATAACATCGGATCGATGTGGAACGAAAATCGACTACCGTACAGGGAGGGAATGCTTTTGTATCAATCTATCGCGCTAATCAGGGCGACAGATGCGTCGGGGAAGGAGAGTGCAATGGGCACCTTGCTGTGAAAAGGTCTCCCAGGGGGGGGGCGGAAAGGCGAAGGGTCTGGTGACCACTTGCTCTCGCGCGTTCCCACTTCTCGCCTCCCGCGTTTCCTAAGCAACGGGATGCAGATCGATATTTTATAGCTAGGAAAGGTGCAGCGAAATTCTTCCGCCTCCTCTTTCTAGGAAAATGCTTCCATATCCTAATAACAACCCCATCCCTTGACAGCTTGCGTAATCACCGCGTATTCGAAATGGAAAAGATGCCTCACATAGGAAAAGAGAAATCTAAAGAGACGGTAAAGTGAAGACAACACTGCGCCCCAAATTATTTGTTTGGTTCAGTAGTTTTCTAAAATGACAAAGCATGTTCTCATTATATCCGCATGTCTTCACGTAAAGTTAATAGATCTGCAGTTTATGAGTGAAAGCGAGGCTTGTTTTCCCAAAAGCATCGTGTATTCGATACTGGAATTCATTTATCCATTTCAAAGTACGAAACTTCACTAGATGATGTTGTCCAACAAAATTATTGTAATAATTTAGTACAGATAATTCACTTATTTAGCACACACACAAAATTAAATTATTTGAACTAAAATAAACTAAGCATAACGACATTTAAGGCCTACAGTGTTCATATCAGTTTTCGTGACCAAAGGCGTGGGATGTTAAGTGCATGTCTCGGTTAAATGGTCAGCTTAAGGCAAAAACCCCAGTAATTAGTTCCCAAACATGCTTGGTACTCAATTTTATCGACCCAATGAAAGGATGAAAGTCTGAGTCATGTTCGTCCTGCTTGTGGACAACCACGAGTCTCGTAGAAATGAAACTCAGGGGCGTAGTGGGAAGGCGAAGCGTTACCACTACTCCACTCAGTTTTATCTTAATTTCTACACTTTTAAAAAATTACTATTTTAAGAGCCAATGCGTTTTTAGCCCTATTTTACCTCCCTATATCTTTCCCTTCCTATTTTGGTCAACTAAAGACACTAAATACACTTAAACCAACTTGCAATTTTAAGCTCCGGTCAAGTGGAGAGGTCGATACCTGATCATGCATCATTTTCTCTACGCCATACAAGTCGAGGAATAACAGAGCATACAGAACTTTAGACATGTACATGCTCTCTCTGCATGAAGGTCTTCAGCTGTGTCGGATATCGAACCCACTACTTTTAAGGTACGAAAGAGTCCGCTTTTAATTTGAAAACCGTTTCAAATGCAGCATATATAGATATACAATATCTATTTTAATTGAAGATACCTAAATTTTCTTACATATTTCATATCTGTTGCAAATTGCTACTCAGCATAGCCATATAGCTTAAAATTTAAGTTATTATTTGAAGCTAAAATAATTAATTGTTTATTTAATTCTAAACGTTCAAAAATATATCCATAAACCATTAAATTCACTAAAATACATCAAAATTTTAAGAATAAAATGATGCCCAAAAGAATAAAATATGAAATATGGTATGAATCTTCCATGAAAACTACATAAAGTTAGACTGAGATTGCGTAGATTCTCTCACACGTGACTTACCCTAACCAATCACAAAGAGAAGCGGCAATAAGGACCTAGGGAATGATCCTCCAGAATTCAGCCACTGCTTCCAGAGCAAAATATGCCACTAAATGGCAAAAAGATAAGAAAGTAAACTCTCTTCCACCTCATAAAAGATTGCCACACAGTTCCCTAATTGTTCGCCTTGCAATTATTTTCTGCTTGCAGAGTCAAATAAAAGCAATACATACTAGTGCTAAGGAACTAATATGTCTTCAAACTATTTTGAAAGAGTAGATAAAGAAATCTTTTCATAAAATAGTTAAATGTTCACTTGCGGTTTTAAGGGGAAGATTAGGGCATATATATATATAATTATTTAGCATAATATGCAAAACATGTATTATGCTAAAAGTTTGGCAAATTATTAATGGAAAAATCTACAGAAAATTGTGGGAAAATTATTTTAAATTATTCAAAGACCCTGTATAAATTATTTAAATATTCGCTATAAATATTTATAGCTTTTTTAATTTTGGTATACATTTTTGATGTCACAAACTTCATTCATTCTGTAAATGCGTTCTAATGTCTGAAAATTTATCTTACAACTATACGTAAATATCAAGATAGAATTGAGGAAAAATGTTTAAATGATCAATGTATAATCAATTTTCTTTGATTTTATGACTTTACTTGAAAATATTTCTGACATTGATTATGGTTGCACGGTGATATAAGAAAAAGTTTTTAAGAAGTTGATTTGAAAAATATTGAGCCAAATAAATCGAAAAATCATTGTAAAGAATACGATATACTAACTCTTGGATATACGGCGTTGTAATCTTTTCCAACAGTTTGTTATTGGTTTCTGATGACACTTGGAAACGCCAAGACCGCCCGTCAGTGACTATCCAAATGAAGTCAGAGAGAGAAAGCGTCTTCTATTTTTGAATAGAGCACCCTCATACGAAGGTAGAAGTACGACTTTTCGCACATAGATGGCAACACCATCTGAATCTTCCAATTTAGAGATTGAAACCAGAGAAGACCCAAAGCCTGGCTCCAACCACTCCCAGAGGTTTTAATTTGGAATCGGAACATGGAGGACATTGCGACCCGACAGATTTAACATGCCCCAATCGCCCTTAGTGAACACGACGGATCTTCGGCTAAGCCGGGATTCGAACTCACCACCCTTTGGTAAAGAGAACGACGCCCTAACCAATCAGGCCACCGCGGCCTCTAATTTGAAAACGTACTTTAATTTCCAACAGTATGTTGGATAAAGAATTTCTGACAGATGAAATACAGTAACAAAAAAATGATAAAATAAAGAATAATAAAAATACCCATTTTATAATTGATCTTAACTTAAATTAATTAATATAAGATTAATTAATCATGAATACAATGATTGCAGAAGATAGTTGAAACAGTTGATAAGTACCATTGGTGAGGCCGCATATAAAGATTATAAATTAATTAGGTACAGAATCAAAAGAAGAGTCAAAGGGGTGCAAATTCTAATTCATTTCTTATAAAAATAGATGCATGGCGATGTCATTCGGTGAGGTCCAATTCCACGTTTCATCTCATAGAGGACTATCACATGAATCCAATTGGTCAAGTTACAATTCCAGAGAGGCTGTGCTGGCCTGGTTGGTTAGGGCATCATTCTCGTTACCAAAACGGTGGTGAGTTCGAATTCCGGCTTAGCCGAAAATCCATGGTCAGGTAACAAGATCACTAATGGCGACTGGGGCACGTTAAATTCGTCGGGTCGCAATGTCCTCCATGTTCGCATTACAAATTAATACCTCTGGGGGTGGTTGGAGTCAGGCTTTGGGTCTTCACTGGTTTCAATCTCTAAATTGGAAGATTCAGATAGTGCTGCCATCTATGAGCCAAAAGTCGTACTTCCACCTTCGTATGAGAGTGCTCTATTAAAAAACGGAAGACGTTCCCTCTCTGACTTCATTCGCTTAGTCTCTCTGACGGGCGGGCTGGCGTTGCCAAGTGTCATTAACAACAACAATTCCAGTTTCTAATTTCATTTAGTACAGATAATTTTTCCATTTTTGGTCAACCCACAATTTTAGATTATAAATTCAATTAATGCACAAAGATCACGATTCAAATTGGTATAGTTGTTTTGCATAGAACTCATGAAGCAATTATAGACTAAGTTGTCAAGACATGGTGCAAAATTTTGATGATTCTATAACAATATGAACTGCTTTTACACGGCAAGGACAACTATCTATTAAGTTTAACCATTCATTGACAATTCTTTCTGTTGCCATTTCATCAATCTAAAAACTGGTTAAAATTTCTAGAATAACTATGTGCATGCCATCGAAGCAAACTCATTTGTGACTGGCTTGAAGAGCATAAAAATTAATTATAGAAATTCATTTGGCCATCTAAATGAATTCCTTATAAGTGCATTCCCTAAAAAGCTACAGCTATTTTTATATTAAAAAAATATGTGATATGATTATTACTTCCCTAAAATTATATATAACTGCATATATATATATGTATTTTAAACAAGTTTCAAATCTAGCAATCCAAAATTTATTTTAGAATTTATGATCAGATATAGTCATTAGAGATAATAACGAAAAATTGCATAAAAAAGGAAGTTAACGAAAATTTATTAACAATGATTACATTGTTAAATTTCATTGATTTTAAATTTTAATGATTACATTGTTAAATTCGTAGAGTTTTTTTCAGCCTTGAATGCGTGAAAAGCAATATGAAGATAAAAAAAAGAAGAGAATTAGAGAATTGTAACTACGAATCATCTAAAAATATAATTAAAATAAGGATGGAAAATAGTGGTTTTCTATAAAAGCTGTAATTTCAGTTCTAGATAACATTTTTAATTGGATTCACAAATTGAATAACAGGAGTTTTTCATTCGTTATTCAACTCATTAGAAGTGTTCATTTATCACTTGAAAACGTATTTATTGACACTTTCTCGAATTTTTCTCTGTAGCTAAATAATTGCTTTTTTTGTGGTTCAGCAAAAACGTCTAATTTGCTTTTATTTTTATATTTAATTCAAGTAAGTACATTAGCTAATTTGCCGAAACAAAGCCGGAATCTGCTACTCATTTTATCGTTACCCGGTGGGGAACCTGTGAACCAAGTTACGGATATACGAGTAGCATCGCTCACGAAACACCACCGCAAACCCGTTTATAGGGCGGGCCACATTCATCCATCATCTGAGGAAAGGACAAGAGGCACAGAAAGAAAAAGTACATCCATTCCCAAGCCGGGAATCGAACCCAGGTCCTCCCCATCCGTAGTCAATTACGCTAACCACTAGACAAGGTTGAACGTCATTTTTATGGAACATCAGTTGAAAAAAACTAAATAGAGATGAAATAATGGAAAATCTATTTTGTTTCCTGTAAATCTTAGAAACACCTTTTTAAGTACTTTTCAACATAACATTTCTGACTCTCGGGTTCTCCATGATTTTTTTTTTTTTTTTTTTTTTTTTTGAGGAAAAAAAAAACTTTTTAAAGGGAAGGTTTTGGATTTGACCCTATCTACTACTGAACAACTGGAGACGCATGTTGCACTTCTATTTTCAATTGAAGTAGAAATTTAAAAGTACTTCCCATGATATTGAAAAGCACTTCAGAAAATTCGGTTTTATCACAAGTTTCATCTTCTAAAGCACAATCAAAATTAATTTTGTGCTTAAAATTTTCAATTTTAAATATTTGTTCGTCTTTCTCTCTTTAATTTTTGTTTTTAGATGCCCATAAGTTCTTGCGTTATTTCATGCTTCTGATTATTTCCTTTGTTAAATGTTTTTTCCACGAAATCTTTTACACAGCCCCAAATTCTCTTAATTGATGTCATAACCCTCTTTCTTTACAAAGAGGATTGTGTTACTATCTAAAATGAACACAACATCCATAGCATATTGTTAAAGATCTTAAATACTTCGCGGTTCGAGAGCTCTTGGGTACGGTATTTTAGCAAACACCACTTCTATTCAAGATGATTTTTTTATAAATAGTAGGTCGTCTTTGTGTTACAATAGAAAAAATCCAGAAAACTCTCAGGAATCCACACAGATAAAAGTGCATACAGAAAGCAGATACACATTGTCTACTGTTGTTTGTAATGACACTTGGCAACGCCAAGCCCGCTCATTACAAAGACTAGGCGAATGAAGTCAGACAGGGAGCATCTTCCGTTTTTAAATAGAACACCTTCATACAAAGGTGGAAGTACGACTTTTTGGCTCATTCAGGCAGCACCACCTAAATCTTCCAATTTAGAAATTGAAACCAGTGAAGACCCAAAGCCTGGCTCCAACCACCCCCAGAGGTATTAATTTGTAATGGGAACATGGAGGACATTGCGACCCAACAGATTTAATGTGCCTCAGTTGCCATTAGTGAACACGAAAGATCTTCGGTTAAGCCGGGATTCGATCTCACTACCTTTTGGTAACGAGAACGATGCCCTAACCAAGCCACCACGGCCACATTGTATATTGTTCAATAGTGATTAAGACTAAATTCAGGATATCCCACTCCGAAGAGAAGTGTCGCATCATGAGGCCATGATAAGCCCTGCTTTAAAAACATTGAACAATTCCGTTTTCTGAAAGCTTTTATGAGATACACATTTGGATATACAAAATGTTTTTTGTCTATTTTTTTAAAGATTGTCACAGAAGAGAGGAACCTGAATACGTCGTGGTGGCCTAGTTGGTTAGGGTGTCGTTCTCATTATTGGAATATAGTGAGTTCAAATTCTGACCCAAACAAAGATCCATCGTGTTCTAATATTGGCGGCTGGGACACGTTAAATATGTCATGGTCGCAATATCCTTAATGTAAAATCATATCTCTGGAGTCGCAGGCCAAGCTTTTTGGAATAAAATTAAAAGGTAGTTCGAAATTGATTTCCGAATGCTTCGCAATAGCTTTCAGTTCCCTCACTATCGGATAGACAATGCCCGTAGTTACATTATTACAAGCATTTTCAAAATAATAAAGGCTGTAATCCCTCTACCACACTAAAAATCTAAAATTTGTGATACGACAGCACATAGGAGGGTGAAGTCCTGCAGTGACTATACCTGTTTTCTTGAAGGGACGCTGTGGCCTCGTTGGTTAGGAAGTTCTTTCTCGTTATCAGAAAGTAGTGAACTCAAATCCCGACTCAAACGAAGATCCGTCGTGTTCGCTAATGAGGTCTGGGGTATGTTAAATATGTCGTGGTCGCAATGTCCTCCATGTGAATTGATACCTCTGGAGTGGCAGGCCAAGTATTTTGGAGTCTTCTGCCGGGTCCCTGCTTCTAAATTACGAAGACTTCCATTCGACTGTTTTTATCTAACTGGTAGAGCCCAAATCAGAACTAGGTATAAAGAAGCATGATGGTGCAACAATATGTGGCAGAAATACATCACAGTTGTAACCTCCTCCAAGTAAAATACTACCTCTAGGGGTGGAAGACCAAGTATTGGAGGTATTGTGCTTGATACCGGCTTTTAAATTACGAAGGTAGTTAACAAAACTTAAGGTTAGGTACAGAGAAGATTGCTGGTGTAACAACAGAGGAGAAAAAACCACAAAACTCTCAAACTCCTTCCCTACACGACAAATGAGTATAGAACCGCAGCATCTATTATTCGTTTTTCAATAATGGTGGAAACCGAATTTGGGAACTTCCACTAACGGCCGTATTCACCAACCAGAGTTAAACTAGGTTTCAGGGAAAAGGGCGAGTTAAGTCATGAAACGTTATTCATCACAACAAAAACAGAGATTAACTCGCCTATTTGGATCCCTAGAATAACCCTACGATTTAGGAGTGTTAGCACCGAGTCCAGTAAACAATGGCGGACTTAAGAGATATGTTTGTTGACATTGATGTGCAAGATTGCTAGCCAATCAGAAGCCGTCTTACATGTCGTGTTCGGTTAACTCCAAAGTTGTTTTACACGGGAATTTCCCAGCTTCGTGAATAAGAATCGGCGAGTCATACTAGAGTTGAGTTATATCCGAGTTAGGCTACACTCAATTTAACCCGTGTTTGGTGAGAGAGAGAATACGGCCGTAACCAGATCTTAAAACTTTGTTAAGGTGATCCCATTATCAAATAAATAGCTATACACACTACACTTGAGTATTTCTCAAAATATCAAAAATATTTGATTTTTTTTTTTTTAGAAATACTAATGTACATTATTTTAAATGTTTTTGTATTAGAATATGCATTTTGTATAAAACAAATTTAATATTTTTAAATAACGAAATAGTTAAAAAAATCTCAATAGATTTCAAATTCAAACAATATTATTCACCACTAAATTTGGCTTACATTTTTTGAATGGGAAAAAAGTTTCAATAGAAAAAAAATAACAAGGTATTTAAATTACTTTACAAATGGGAACAATTTAAAATTTAATGTTTTTTGTTAGATTTTAAAGATTATTTTACATTATATAAAAACAATGATTATTCTCGAACATTATACATAACTTTTTTTAATTTTAATTCAGGCACAAAGAAACCATTACCAATATAGATCTAAATTTTAAACAACCATACCAGTAGGAATCTTATAGCTTAAGGAAAAATAAGAAATCATACTTTCAAATTATCTGTTAGTAGCTAACACGTTAGAATTAGAAGCGATCAAATATATAATTAACTTTAAGAAAAATAAAAGGAGTCACTTAAGTTGATAAACATAAACACACCAAAAGAAATATAATGGGGCAAATTACATACCATTTTCATACAGAAACTTCATATCCTGTCACTTAATACTTAAAGATAAATAGCATTTCCTATAAAAAAAATAAAATAAAATTGATTACATTTTTGCTTTAATATAGCTATCCCAACGAAATATCAATACAGTTAATTAAAAAATAAAGAGACATGCATAACATAGTAATATATTACCAAATTATAAATGGTTCGTTTTCTGCAAGAATATAAATAAAAATGTAAAGTAACGATTTTTTCAATCTATATTTACTTTAAAGCGTTGAAAATTTGTTATTAATTGCCAATAAACATAATTCTTATGCTGTCTGTCTGTAATATTTTTAATTGCGAATGAAGATGGAATGAAATGGAATTTTTCAAGATATTAGTCTAACTTAATTACATTGAAATTTTGATTACATCTATAATTAATACAGTTTACGTTGATTTGAATTATTTTAAAGTTGTTTATGAGATAATGGACTTCATTCCGGAACTCTGCTCGCATCAAAAACGAAGACATGTGGTTCTTTCCGCCATTTTAAAATCTTTATTTATACGTAACGTCCAGGAGGAAAGATAATATCTGGGGTAGAATCAAATCTTAGCTGTTTTCTAAACTCCCAAAGTGTATCTCCTTTTCAATAATAATAAATAAATAATGATTTTATTTAATTTTTGAAAAAAGTTTTATATTGACCCTTGCATAAATATATTCCAGTTTTTCTAGTTTGGCGCCGATCGGAAATGCATTACAACGCGGATGAAAAAAGTCTGGACTTCAATATTTAATAACTCGGCAACTATAATAATTTCAAATATACTCCACACTTCATTCGATATTTTTAGCTGATCGGTACATGAGATATTATTTTCTGGTGCAAATTAAGAGTTAAAGCTAATTAAAAAATGAATATCAAAAATATAAAAATATTTTTTTCAAATCGCAATTTTTCTTCGGAGGTTAGATACATATTTTCCCTTGAAAAATACATAAACTGACAAAATGTTGATGAAATTGAAATTATTATAAATATCGAAAAGAAATTATTAGAATTACATGTTATAAATAGATTATAATAGGTTGAGATAGCATTTTGGAAACTCTTGAAGAGTATCATTTAAGCTTGAAATGAAATTTTATGCTGACTTCGATGCACCTTTAAAAAATAAATTTCAAATATTTATTTTTAATGGCGGACACCCTTGAGTAAGTAAGTAATAATAGCCCATTTGTCGCAACAAGTCCGGAAACTGCTACTCATTTTATCGTTACCCAGTGGGCACTTGTGAGCCAAGTCACGGAGGTACGTGTAGCATCGCCCACGTCACACCACCACAAACCCGTTTATAGGACGAGCCACATTCATCCGTCATCTCAGGAGAGGACAAGAGACGCAGAGAGAGAAAGAGAAAGTACATCCATGCCCGAGCCGGGATTCGAACCTAGATCCTCCCCATTCGTAGTCAGTTACTAAACAGGTTGGGTGGCAAATTTCAAATATTAAATTGGATATTAGATTTCCATTTCCTTTATTACTATATAATGTCTTTAATTTATGTTTCACTATTAATGTTGCTACTAGTAATTTTAATTTGCACCGTTACTTAGGAAGCTGGTGACAATTGTGCTTTTAGATCTTTAGTATATGATACAACGAAATACCGAATGACCCATCTTTAAAATGTCCCTCACCTATAAAATGAAGTATAAAAATTCCAATCACACATGCTTCAAGCTATACATATAGAAACCAGAAAAGCAACATCTATCTCTTTCTATTCAGCAATGACTAGGACAGATACCAGGGCTATTCTTTTTTAACAGTACTGATTTACAACTGTATAGTTCATAGAGAATTGCATCATCCATATATTGTTAACCTAACAGCTTATAGCTGTTGTAAAGATTTATCCACCATATATTGCCTTTTGGGAAGTCTTTTTCACACATGATAAGCCGCATTTACCAGTTTACGTATCCGGAAAAATCCCAAGCACTCACTCCGAAAGGTATTAATGCAAAAAGCAGAAACGCAACTATTTTTTTTTTTTTTTTAGTTGCTATGATCTAACTTGTCATTTTTCCATCAAGAATGAATCTACCACCAAACCATTGATATCAGATGTTACATTATTTTTATAATCCATTTTATAACATAAAAAAACCCTTAAAATATAAGCCCAGTTTTCAATCAAGTTTGATTTGGCTGATTATGACAATTCAAATTTTACTTATTTTTAAATTCATGATATTGCCAGTTCACTTTCACTTTATGTTCTGATTTATCTCGTTTTAAATATTCGAGAGTGAAAATATTTCATTTATCGCACAAAATAAATTTTGCCAATTTCTTTATTTTCACAAGAGTGATTTTATATGTAAGAAAATTTGCAATAATTTATTTTGCATATGAATAAATTACGATATTTAATTTTACATAAACGGAGTAAGAAATTTACGTATGAGGCGAAATTATGACATCTAATTTAGCATAAGAAAGATCTGATGTGGTTTATGAAGAAAATAAAAACATCTAATTTTCAATAACAGAAAAATTATAAGTATTTATAAAAATACTGTGACATATGTATTATATACGAGAAATAAATTGTGATATTTGGTTTAATATATGAAGAAATCACGACATCCAATTTCCTAAACAACAAAAATTCCGAGAAATACTCATGAGAATCGCACTTATTTATTTCACTGAACACTTTAATGAGCATTAAGCAGATTTTACACTGAATCAACAATAGGTTAAATTTTTAAAATTTGATCAACTTTCTAGATATGCTCTATGTATGAAATCAGTTAAATTATCTATGGTGGCATATTTTAATACAAAACGTGTAGTAATTTTTTTGAAGTTTTATGAAAGTTTAGGTCTTAAGTTGAAGGACTTCCATCTGATTACTTAAGACAATATCTGTCAAAAAGACAAAGCAACATTGTGAAAAGCATCTCTTGATCTTCAATCTGAGACGAAATTAACTAAATTTATCAGGGAAATCCACGATCTCGATTTGTTCATCGTAAATTACATTAAACTTCCACGGTCCCAATTTACTCATTGTTGGTAAATTTGAGTCAAATTTCAATAGTAAACTCAGTAGAAATTGACAGAAAATGTCTTTACTTTCTATAAATTAGAAAACTATTTTGAGAAATTAAAATTGCTAATTAATTAGCAAATAAAGTTAACAATGATTAGAAAGTTTTGGAATAAATATTTACACTTCGAATATATATATATATATATATATATATATATATATATATATATATATATATATATTAGGTTGGGGAAAAAGAAATCCATTATTTTTACGTGAACTTTATGTAACTTCTTTTGGATTCACTTTGTAAAAAGGTTTAAAACAGCTTCCATGTAGATTTTTAGGTCTTGCACGTTACGACTGCTGACATGCGGTTAACTTCGATTATTTTTGATATTTTACAGACATTTTCGACGATGCTATATCCACATGCGAGGTGCATCTCTAACATCAAATACACCCGAACGGAATCGACGAAACAAAAATTGTACGTAACTGTCGTATATAGCAGGGCTTCTTAAACTTTTTTATATAGCGACCCCTTCAAGCTTAGGAAATTTTAAACGACCCCCTCCTCCATATAATGAAATATATATTAACCGTAGATGTAGGTGTAATATCGCCTTATTTTACAATGTAAATAAAATAAGGATTAAAGAATACGTACCCATTCATTTCACATATATATAATTGGAAACGTTGACGGGATATCGGTCGTAATAAAACACAATAAATAGAATGACATAAAACTATATATATATTTATTCAATAGAAAAAATAAACTTTTGTAACAATTTTTTTTATAAGAAAACATAAAACTATATCTATATATTCAATAGAAAAAATAAACTTTTGTAACAATTTTTTTAATAAAAACATATTATTAACATCAAACAATATTAATGTGACGGATGTGATTGTTTATTTTTACACAAATAATTAAATCTAGGCTCAATTTGAGTTAGTGCAGATCGTAATAAATTTTCAATGTTTATTAAAGTTGAACGGTATTTTGATTTTATGTAAGTTAATGTGGAAAAGGCTGATTCACATAAATATGTTGTACAAAATGGCAGTAATTTGTTCATTGCCATTTCCGATAGTAGGGGATATTCTGATTTGATTTCTATCTAAAATTCATGCACAGGCACTTGAGAAAATCTGAGTCGCAAGGTAGTATCACTTGTTAATTCGGCAAATTCTTCTTGTGCTTTTAAGTTTAAAAAATTAATTTCTTCCATTTTAATTGAAAATGGATTGCAAATCCATTGTTGTGTATCGATATCATTGGGAAAATACCTATGCATGTAAACTTCCCTATCCTTCAAATGATTAACTATAATTTTTGTTATAGGAGTATCTTTTTTTTGAAATATTGTTACTAATTATATACTCGTCAGTAAATGGAAACATTTCGAGCGATCCACTTTCCACTCTGTTCTTCCATATAAGAATTTTTTTAACAAAGGCCTCAAGTTTATTTTTTAACATAAACATATTAAAGCAGACTCCCTGCATTGATAAATTCATATCATTGATTTTATCAAAAATATCTGCCAAATAGCATAGCTTGAGAAGCCATAAATTATCGTGAAAATAATCGGCCAAATTAGAATTTTGCTCTGTTAGAAATATAAGAACTTCATCTTTTAAAGTTAATAATCGTTTCAAACTTCGACCTCTTGATAGCCACTTAACTTCAGCATGTAGCAATAAACTTGTATAATCCGAATCCATATCAATGCACAAATTTTTAAACAATCGACTATTAAGTGTTCGACTTTTAATAAAGTTAATGATTTTGAATGCATCAAAAAACACAGTGTTTAATTCTGGTGCAATTTTTTTAACAACAAGTGCCTCTCGGTGAATCATACAATGAGTAAATGTAATATGATCATTTCCAGCTTTAACAAATGCTGTAAAACCAAGATCTTGTCCGGTCATTGCTGCATCACCGTCCGTGCACACACCAACACAATTTTTCCAATTTAATCCTTCTTTTTCAAAAAACTCATTTACTTTTTTATATATATCTTTTCCACGAGTATGACCTTCCAGAGGACGACAAAACAGTATATCTTCATGAATGCTTCCCTCATAAATATATCTTACAAAAAGTAACAACTGTGCCATTTTTGAAATGTCTGTCGACTCGTCCAGTTGTATTGCAAACTTTGAGCTGTCTTTAAGCCTCATAAGAAGTTGTTGCAATTGATCATTGCTAATGTCTGAAATTCTTTTGGACACAGTGTCATTTGATAATGGAATTTTACTAATTTCAGCAGCATACTGTTTTCCATGAACAATTTCAGACATTCTTATAGCTGCAGGTAGTAAAAGTTGCTCTCAAATAGTAAAAGGCTTTTTCGTTTTTGCTATCAAATACGAAACTTCATACGATGCCAATAGATATTTATCATTCAAAGTAACATACTTCTCCAAAGTGTTCTTTTCTTTATTTCATGTTTGCAAAAGACGCTCAAAATATTCTATTGCTTTTTTGTAAACGTTGCATGTTTAGTATTCAAATGTCGTTGCAGTTTTGACGGTTTCATGATTTCTGCAGCCAAAACTTCTTTGCAAATTAAGCACACTGGTTGTTCTTCATTGTTGTGAGAAGAGCATGTGAAGCCATACTGCAAATATGATTCGTCATATTTTCTTTTTTTTGTTTTGCTAGAAGTTGGATTTGAAGCACTGCAACTTGGTTGTGACGGCTTGGCAGACTTATTAGTTGGAATTTTAATTAGCCATTTATCCATGATGGTTAAATAATAATAAATAATTAAACAAAATGTAGTTGAACTTTAACGTAATAATTAAAAACACCAACTGAAAATCACACAGTAAATACACACATGTCACTACGAAGACAAAGCTGAGTCCAAACTGAAGTACAAACAGAAAAATAACTACACTCGAATCTTTACCAGTGCAATGACAACAAATTACGATCAGATCAACCCCGACGCATGGCGTGTTCAAAGTGTGCAGCGCACAAAGGCACCGTATCACAAAGACGCCGAAAAAGAAGCTTTCATTTAATTTTTTTTATTATTCTTTTATAAAAATAATATGCCGATTCGCCTAGCCTAGCTTGATTATGCTTCCGTATTGTATGTGTAAGCTGTAAGGCGACGCGGCGTCTGGGTACTTATAATCACTAAGTTATCTTGCAAACACAGACGCCGGCGGCCAGACATCAATGTCGAACGTTCAGTTGAAAATCGAGGAGGGCGTTGTATTTATTATTTTAAATGCTACTTCCATATTTTCATTTATAGGCCCTATATAACAGTTTTGCATTGCCACTTTTTTCAAAAAATAGTTATAATAAATCTACAATAGTATTTTGTATGATTTTTATTTGTATTTATATTTGTACGTAGTGTGCATACTAATTTTAAAAATTTATTTATAACGATTGAAAAGTATCAGATCTTTGCGACCCCCCTGGGGGTCGCGACCCACAGTTTAAGAAGCCCTGGTATATAGGACGATAAACACCTTTCACAATTTTAGCCACTCGTTTATCTTTTTCACCGTTACAAGAGAAAAACGAAAATGTATCGAATTTTCTGTTTGTTGTCTTCCATTTTTAAAAACCTTGTACTCGTAACTGAATGAATCAAACAAAAAACCGCAAGAGGATATTTTAGTGTCAAATGTCTTCCAACGAGCATAAATCTGAAATTGTTTGATAGATACCTCACGAGATATCTATCAATCACTACAGACGTCTACCGAAATAATAATGGATTACTTTTTC
>JAPDSC010105602.1:2744-15701 GCA_026290005.1 Latrodectus geometricus | reverse complement strand
CAAATAATTTTATGGTACAATTGGAAACTGTACGTAAAATAAAGTAATTATATGTATTAGTAAAAAAATAACAATGCATTTTTCTTAGTTTAAAAATCATTCTTAAATAAAAATATTTTTTACAAAAACTAGAAATAAAAGTGATTAAATTTTAATTTATTACATATTTATTACGTTTATTAATGTAATAAATATTATTTTAATTAATTTTTCATTCATTTAAAATGAAAATTAAGTAATTAAAATTAATTGAATGAACTTTATACTTAGCAATACAAATTTTTATTCAAATATTTTCAAGTAAAAAAAGGAAAATATAGAGTAACTAAAAAAGGCCGAATCAAAAATGATTTTATGAAATTAAAAAAATATCTTCAATAAGAACAAGAAATATATATATATATATATATATATATATATATATAAATTCTTGTTTTTTTTTTACTTTTCTTTTTATACTTTTTTTAAAAATTTTATGACATTAAATATTTATTTATTTTCTTTTAAACTGTTTATTTATTTCAATTTTTTTTCTTTTCACGTTTTTTCTTTAATGATATACATAATTGTACATGTGTTAATGGAATTTAATTTAAAAGTTTAGATTGTCTATCTCAAGAAATCATATATTTCTCGGAATTCTTATTTTTACATTATTCAAGAAACTTACAACGAATTACTGATCGCGATTTGAAATGCATTCCAGAATTTACTGTTTGCTATAACTTTTAAATTTGGAAGGTGATTAAGAAATCTCACTCAAGATCTTAATTGTGGCTATCTAATTTCCGAATTTCAATGCCAGATCAGCGAAAAAAAATCTTAGGAATGTCTATTTACCACAAATGAATTCGTCACTTCATAAATGTCTGATTGAATCACTAGGATTTTGATATTAAAACCACACCCAAAATCTGATATTAAAACACAATAGAAAATTTTCATGGAAAATAAATAACGTAATTCAAAGAAAGAAAGACAAATGGAAATGGAAGGATAAACTTTTCTTTGAAATAGCTTAATTGATGAATAACAACTCAAGGATACTGTAAGGTTTTGTTGTTATTTTACAATTCCAACTTTATTTACATAAGTACAATCTCATTCAATTTGTGTAAGAGACAAATCTCATAAAGCTCTTGACCACCCATTAAAATAAATGTGCCAAAATAAAGCAATATATACATGTCTTTATTCAACCAGGGCTTAAAATTAACAATCAGAAATTACCTATTTTGTGTAATTCTACAATACATCTCTACTGGCACATTTCCTGAAGAGCAAGTTAAACAAAGATATCTTTGATCTGTAGAAAATGTTAGCACGATCAAACAATTAAATGGCCATAATTTTACTCGGAAAAAAAGTACGTTAAAATTAAAATATATTATGTCATACACCACTTCACATAAACAGAATTTATGAAATACAGTAGAATATCCCTGCACTAAAGATTTATAAGCGTTGCCCAACCTGTCTAGTGGTTAGCGTAACATTGGTAATTGGTGGAGCCTAACCAGGGAAAGGTACAACGGAGTGTAACGTCCTCTGAGTAAAATACTACCATTGGGGGTGGAAGGTCAAGCATTGAAGATATTTTAAATAACGAGGACTTCCAGGCAGCAACTTCCATCTAATTGGCAGGATCCACATCTGGGCTTGGTATAGGGCAAATTCAGTACACAAAAGATAGTTAACAAAAATTACAATAGTTATTATTATGGAAGTAATTTTTCCTTATGCAAAATCACCCCAATAACGCTCAATTAAGGAATATGCTATAGAAATCAATTCCAAATACTCTCCAATAAAAAGGAAAAACATGAATGTAAATTTAAAATTTTTGCCTCAGGAGAAGCAACTATACTTTTTCTAAAAAATAAATTAAATAGAATTTCTCCAAAGTTCATTCTATTTTGCATCAATACAAATGGTGTCACCGTTTTCAAACAATAACTCTAGATGCACCACCTAAATTTCACATAATATAGTATGAAAATAATAAATCTATTGGAACTGCTAAGTAAACAAACAAATTATTTATTTCTTGTGGATATAGAAAATTACTTAAATTTTACAAGAAAATTATTTAAATCAGACTTCGATTACTGAAATCAAACAGAAGGTGGATTCTGATATGAAGCAAAATATTTCTAACCAATTAAATTTCATTTGTGAAATAAAATCAAGATTTTAAATTTTAATTTAATTCCAATTTCAACGAAAAATAACCGCATATTAATTTGAAATTGCTTAATTTAAGTAAAACTTTATAAAACATTTTCTTACATTGGTATTAAATTTGGATAACATTTCTTTGAGATAAGGTTAGGATTTTGCTGAAGTTTCTGATTGTCTATTTTTACTAAAAGAAGCCCATAGACACAACCAACCACCTGATAATTTTGAAAAATGATTTAGTGATGATGTCTACACACAACAAAGCTTGCTTTCAAATTTCGACAGTATCTTACACCAGTTGAGAGATGGTTCTCTATAGAGCTTTTAATATGCATAGACAATCTCAGTATGATGGATTTCGATTGTGTCCGGTATCGAACTCGTTACTTTTCAAACACGAAAGCAACGATTTTTTTCCCCCTTCAAAGTTATCAAACTATCTCCTTTAAGGTTCCATGTTCTTTTAAAGAAGCGAACAATAATTAATAGAACTTTGAAAAAATTTAACAATGAGTTCTTTTTTATTTATTTTTAACTTTTGTAAGTATGTCTTGATTAAAAATACACAGAATTTATTGAATTATTTAGCAATTGTAAATATTGACAATAAAGACTAAAGAAAAGTGCAATGGCTATACCATTTCATTTATCAACAAGTCCTATTTTAATCGAACACACATGAAATTGTTTAAATAAGTGCCTAAAAGGTTACAGAGATTTTTCACTAAAAGATTAATTTAGTATCTAACAATGTCAATCTATCTAAACAGAATGAATATTAACATAAAATTAATTCATATGTTACACATGAGCTTGTTCACACACACACACATGAATGTAAAACTCGGAATTCTACTATTACATGAATCATGGAATTCTAATACATATTACAAGATTTACAAGACTACGGATGGGGAGGACCTGGGTTCGAATCCCGGATCGGGAATGGATGTATTTTCTCTTTCTCTCTCTTTCTTGTGTTCTTGTCCTTTCCCCAGATGATGGATGAATGTGCCCGCCCTATAAACGGGTTTGTGGTGGTGCGGCGTGGGTGATATTACTCGTACCTCCATGATTCGGTTCACAGGTGCCCATCGGGTAACGATAAAATGAGTAGTAGTTTCCGGCCTTGTTGCGGCTAATGGGCTAATGTACTAACTTGCTCAAGGGAACCATTAGAAGCAAAAAAAAATATTAATAAAAGAAAAACAAAAAAACGAATATTCAAAATTATTTAGAATAAACTGCTTGTAGGGTTATCATTTAATTTGATATAACATTACACTAAACCGTCGCACACTCTCCCTCACTTAATATACATAGATAAATCACTTTCAAAGAATTCTATCATACGTGGATGCAAAAAGCGACAATAATTCTTTTGTCATGGCTTTAATAAAAGTGAAAATTCGTGTATATTAATTCCAGCGATGCGTTATTATGAAGCAAGATAAATCTCACAAGGCTCTTTCATATTATTTTAAATCCTCCGTAACGATAGACATATGAATTTTATGGAAATTTCATCATCATGTGCTCATACTAAAAGATCTCCATAAAACGTTCTTGGGCGGGAAAAAAAACTTTAGTTTTCAAAAAATAATCTCTTATAATAAGTTTGCTTGACGCTTGAACAGAAATTATTGCCTTCTTACTTTAATTCAATCATAATGAAAGAAAATTTTTTATTGCATTTAATATTTACTGAACCCAAAAAGAAGAATTATTTTTACAGAATATTATGTAAAACATTCAAATTATTAAACGTAATTAAAGAGACAGTATTCTGTGATTTTTATTGTTAAAAATATACACATATAAAATGTTCATAAATGAAAAAAAAAAAAAAAAAAACATTTAAAATGTTTTTCACTGCATTTGTCAGTTACTCCCAAACTTTTAACATCTTCATGATCTTATTTCCATATAATTTTCATAATTTTTTCAACAATTATTTCTAAATGTAGCACAGTTTTCTCTCCAGATCTTCTTTATGGTTATTTCACTACTTTCCTCAAAATATCATATCCTTATTTTTTTTCTCTCCGAATCTTCTTTATGGTTATATTCACCACTTGCTTCCATATGTTATATATCAGGTGTGGCCAAGACGTCGAAGATATTTTAAGTAGTCCACGCGACCATGTAGATAATGACCTCGGATATTAACTATTTATTTATGACTTATGACATAGAATTAATGAATCATTTAAAATAAAAATTTACTACAGTCAACACTTTAAAACCCAAAACAAACTGTGCAAAGATTTACGATTCAAAGATTTATGATTAAAGGTTTACAATTTAAAACCTAAAACGGACATGATGAGCGCGCTTAAAACATTCAAAAAAACTATAGAAAAGTATGCATCTCAATTAAGAAAACATGAATTGAGAAACTTCAAAAACATGAAGGAAGAGTGCATCCATAATCCAAACCGAGACTTTGAAAATTTCGCTTAATACTTACTTGTTTTGTTTGAAGAATTTGAAAGAAGATTCGCTGACTTAATTAGGTTGAAAGAAATACTCAATTTTATGATATTTCCCACATTTAATGAAAATGTCAACATTCATGCAATATCTCAAAAAATTGGCCATTTAATAGATATCACATCAGTCACGGTCGAAGAAGAAATTATTAAATTAAGATGCGATATATTTCATTAATCCAGAGCATATTTAGCGATACTGATTTTTGGAAATTAACCTCTGAGGAAACGTTTCCAAATAGTTAAAAATTGATTTTGTATTTGAAATCATACTTTGGGTCGACGTATCTTTGCGAATCTGCTTTTTCAACCAAAAACAAACATAGGTCGCATTTAACAGATGAACATTTAATTTCGTGTTTATGCATTGCAATAAGCTCGTACCAGCCACAATGTGATAAACTTGTCGCAGATATACAGTGCCAAATTTCATTTTAACGAAGTGAATAGGATGGTCAGTTTTTGATGTATGAATACATTGATAATTTTCGTCAGTAAATTTTTATTTTTTAAATATTAATATTAAGTTTTTTTTTTTTTTAGAAAAATTACATTATTTACCATTTTTCTTGCTACCGAAAATAAATATGTACGTTACGTTAATTTAGCTCTGCCTTCGATTTTTTAAATGTGGAGTAGACCCCGGATCCCAAATGTTTGGCCACCCCTGCTATATATCCTCAGTCTTCTCACTAGATCTTCTTGACATCCATACTTCACAACTTGTTTCTATGTGCAATATATTCTCAGGATATTTCCTTTTTTTGTTGTTATTTTATCAACACAAATAAACATAAATTATTATATCAATCTTCATTTATAAGTAACTTAGATTATACTGACTGGGAGTTATATTTCCTAGACAAATTTCCACAAATTTAAAGAATAAATGGTCGTAAATGTTTTTAGAATAAAAGTTAGTAACAACAATAAAAATATGGAGGTCTTAAAAAATCATTGTGGTGACGTATATTATTAATATAGTGTTTAGAAATCCAATGATGATTTCAAATCTCTTATCAGATCCATTATCAATATATTATGAACTAGAGGTGCAAGTATGCCAGTTTTCGTGAGCCGTAACTCCCAGTGAAAAACGCATTATAACGTCAACGTTATTGCTTTCAAACCTCAAGATATTTCCAGAAATCCGATGGGCTTAAACTCACTTTGAATCTCAGAGATTGATTTTCCCAGATGAAACACCAAGAACTAAGTACCAGGGAAAATTTGTAGCTGTAATCTGAGATAACATGGGAACCACAAAAATGGTTCTAGAAGGGGATGAAGTCCTTCTTCACAAATGTATTTCATCGGTATACAATCGGGATCATACAATCGGGATCATATACAATCGGGATCACAAGCTGCATATTCGATGGGGCTACTTAACAATGGGCATCAGAGAAGTTACCTTTTCCTAGACCATTTGCTAGATATCGAGACGTAGTTTGGAAGCGCAGATCCCTAATGGATCTTTAATGAGCTTTGTGATTCGTTAAGGGATTTTCAATTGCTCCCGAGTGCAGCAGACTTCTAATCATTATAAGTGATTTTGAATGGGCTGATTGACTAACAGGAAGTTAGCAGTCCAGAAGTGACGTCAGAGGAACGTTCGAGAGCTTTCTGGAGTTTTCCGATGATGGCAGAAGAACGATATAAATACATGAGTCGGTATATGCCTGTAGATTTTTGTCTTTTGCTATGATACTAAAAATTTCCAATAGTGGACAAGATCAAGAGTGTCTTAAGAAGACAACAAGTGAGTCACCCTTTGTGACTTATCGACGTTAACTTAGGAAAGCATCTACCTGTTGCAATTCTAAGCTTGATACTCCGAGAAGTCATTACTCTCTTCAGGGGACAGCTGAGCATCCTCGAGATTCGAATGTGATATAGACAACTGAATGTCATCGTAGGTTTTACCACCTACTGTTTGGATCGTCTGAATTCTGGAGTGACTAATTTTTAAAAGACTTTCTAGAAGGCCGAAGCGGTTTCCATTTATGCAACACCAATTGACTAGTAATTTCAGAGAAACGTTCCTGGATTTGTAGAAATCTTAGTTGTCCATAGGCCGCAGTGGCCTGGTTGGTTAGGGCGTCGTTCTCGTTACCAAAAGGTAGTGAGTTCGCATCTCGGTTTAGCCGAAAATCCGTCGTGTTCATTAATGGCGACTGGGGCACGTAAAATCTGTCGGGTCGCAATGTCCTCCATGTTCCCATTAAAAATTAAAACCTCAGGGGTTGGTTGGAGCCAGACTTTGGGTCTTCTCTGGTTTCAATCTCTCAATTGGAAGATTCAGATGGTGCTGCCATCTATGAGCTAAAAGTCGTAATTCCCCCTTCGTATGAAGGTGCTCTATTCAAAAACTCAAGACGCTCTCTCTCTGACTTCATTCGCCTAGTCTCGGACGGGCGGGCTTGGCGTAGCCAAGTGTCGTTTCATCAGAAACAACAGATAACGGTATAATCGAAACTTGAAAAAGAAACGCAGCTTACATTTTCATAATAACTAGAAACCAACATTAGGATGGTTTCATTTTACAGCTTGCAACCGTTCTAAATACAAGCTGAACAATCAAGACAATAAAATCTTGCAGATACGCAAAATAAGGTTTTTACGTATTTAAATAAGTGCAAATGAGTTTTATTTAAATAAGTGCAAAGATAGTTATAAAGAAAATGAAATAAGAAGAAAATCGCGAAGTGCTTTTGATAATTCCAAGGAAAAAATTTATATGTTGTAGAATGTAAGCTTTTTAAAGATCATAATTGATGAACTATAGAAAACTATCAACAGGCTTGAAAATAAAATGTAAGAAAATAATTCTTATTTGAAATTTATATAAAATTTATCTGCAAAATCCTAAACTACTCTCAGACAATCTCTTCGATTAGCGAATAGATCAAAATAATTCTTACGTTCTTATTTTGGATTAGATTCGTATGTTACAATTGTTTGATGAAAATTTTTGCAACACATTTTTATATCGAAGAACAATTATAATTCTCATTTTCTTATTTTTTTGTCATGCATAATTCTTATTTTAGATTAGATTCACATTTTAGAAATGTCAGTTTGTAAATTAACAGTTTTTTTTTAACACGCTTCTGTATATCTAGGAATCAAGCTATTAGGAAAATTAGCTTTTTAACTAATTCGATTCTTAATTAAAGATAAAGAAAGCGTGTTTAAAATTTTTTAAAGTACTATTAATGCTCTATATAAAATTAATCAATGTAAATTAAGTAAAATCATGAAATTCATAAGAATAATGCTAATTGTAATATTTAAGAAAAATAAATTCTGTTCAGTAAATACCGTTAATATTAAAGCAAAGACAATTAACATAAAAACATGCCTAAAATTTTAACAATCCTGAAAATAACTTTAAAGAAATTAACTTTGTTCTCAAATAAAGAGAAATATTTCATGTGAACTTCTAAGCTATTATCGCAGAGCAGTTGGCAACGAATCTGATCCAGATAAAAGAAAACTATGGTTACGCCAGTCAAAATACATTTATTGTATAAAAATAAAAATAAAATTAGAAAATGAGAAAAACAGGGAATAGCTAAAAATTTTTATAGATTAAAAAACACGGGCTCTTTCCCCTTCCATCTTTACATGATGGTCATTGATTTACTTTTTTGCAAGTGAGATAATTTACACTTTTTTCCTATAAATGCAATAAATCATGGAAACATGTATTTCCATTTTTTGCAAGAAAAATACTCTGGCTCAACCCTAGTATCACTATTTCACTTGACCCTCTTGACCTTTGAAATAGGCGTAGAACTTGTAATAATTCTTAGAATTGCAAAAAAAAAAAAAAAAAAAAAAAAAAAAAAAAAAAAAAAAAAAAAAAATTGCTGAAAATAAATTGCTTTTTCAAATGTATGCCAATTAAATTTTTTAATTCAATTTTAAAATTATTTTCCAATTAAACAAGAAACCAAAAATGTATTTAATGTAGGCGCGAGACAATCAAATTGATTTCTTTTATTTATAAAAATGAAATCCTTCAAAAAAGTCTAGAAACTTAGAGGCATTCCCTTCAATGATTAAAAAATGTATAATTATTTTTATGACCTCAATATTTCCTTCGTAAGTTCGGTGTGTGCTCACAAAACTAGAATAGTCGCCAAGTTTTATAGTATGAATGAAAATGGCGAGCGAGTAAGGAAACCTAAACAAGTATCTATTCTGAAGAACAGTTATAATTACGCACATAATCAAACTAGAAAGCATACCTTATGCGAATTCAATCATTGCCAATTCAAATATAGTTATTTTAGAAAGAGTTCTCATGTCTTGATATCCCTATACATGTTAAAATCGGATTTAATGTGTGTAATCTAATTAAAACGATTTATTTATGGTGAAATATAAAATGAAAGATGTAAATAATTTACTGACTAAATATTACCAAATAATTGAAAGTAGTTTGAAAAAAAAAAGTGTAGCAATTAAACTAACTTTTAATTTCAGATGAAAAGAAGCTTCTAAAAATATTTTATAGGTGATTTTAGCAGCTATTAATTATAAACTAATTTATTTGGAGTTATATTATACAACAACTATTTGTAAAAACTCCCTCTTTTATTAGCTATACCAAGAACAGGGCTCTCCAGGATAGCAGATACGAGATTCAACTCTAATCAGGTTTTACTATGGGGTATTATGTTTCTCCTTTTTAGATTCTCACCTTTTGGCATTTAATGCTTGGGAATTAACCGGGTTTCCCATTTGAAGTATGTAAATATAGCCCAATATAGTTGAGTTCTCAAGGAAGATAATACACAGTATGTACTTAAGCGCTTTAGAATGGATTTCAGCTCCTTTAGTTATTAGGATATCTGCTGAATGGTGTCAATAATTATAAAATATCTACTCGGTAAGGAACAAAGAAAGAATATACCATCCATTGAAAAAAAAATCCCTTAAATCCGATATAACGATCACTACAATGTATTCTTTGTATTAAAATTTCTGGTCAAGAATCGGGATTTTTAGAAGACAGAATATTCTTCGAGTTGAATTTTTCATTACATCAGATATCCGTTAACGATAGATTTCTCCGATATCGACTGAACTTTGATCGTCACCAAGAAAAGTTTAATAGTGCGATGATTGCTTTTATGCAGATCCATTTTTAATCAATATCGAAGAGTTCAATAATAACATTAGAAGGGAATAAGAGATAAGATTTTGCTTCGCTTATAATTTGGTTTAACTCGATATCATTTTATGGTAATGAATTCGGTGATTAGTTAGTAAATGGGAGAAAGCAGGATCATCAATCCATATAGTTAATTCCTTTATGTCATCAAGCCATGAGTAACACGAAGCTATAGTTAACCGAGTCTCCTGTTTCTTATTCACAACTATCCATGCATATTTAGCGCCAAATAATGAAGCCAAGAGAGATAAATGAAAATGTACAGTAAATAAGTAAGCATAAGAAGTCAGAATAAAATGGATTATGTCTACCTAAATATAAATGCTATATTCTATATCGAAATCTTTGGACTATATTTATCTTTGAAACGCTAACAGTTACGGTCACAAAAAGGTATCAATATTCAAGAAGGTGAATATGTGCCACAGAGACTAATCGCAGCGCCCCTAAGTGGTAAATTAACCATTTAATCTCGAATGATTATACATTTAACTGTTGTAGTATCATGAATTGGTTCTTATTTTATGAATATTATTTTATTGCTTTACCTTCTTTTCAAAAAATATTTTCATATAATCATTTCTCGTCCTGATAAGAGTTGACGAAGATATATGTTTTGTTACATTGCAGGTTGGTTTACTTGTGCTTGAATAGATCCTTAAAACTAATTATTAATTTAAGAAATAAAAAAACACCAAATTGGGTACATTATTAAAATCATTATTATTAAGCAATAAAAATGAATTTTTTGATAAACACTATCAAGTTTAGCATTCATGAGCAAATAGGAAAAATGGTATTTCATCATACTTATATTATAATGATAAAAATATAACCCATTAAATTGAAAATTTCTTCATAATATTTCCTTATATAAACTCACGAAATTTCATAACACTTTCTATAATTTTAGATTGTTTGATATGAGAAGAAAATACACTATCCGATTAATAGAAAGACTGCTTTAGGAAAACTGAATCCATTAATTACCATTTTAGAAAGAGAATTAGACTGCTTTATATGCAATGAGTATTGATTGCATTTATATGTATTCAGCACTAGTGAAATTGCATTCGACAACATAATATACTGTGAAAATTAAAAGACTGCATTCGAATATTGAATAGATATTGCATTCGATTGCATCATAAACTAAGAAAATTAAAAAAATGATTTACAAGTATTAAAGTTTGAATTTGCGTGGTTAAACATTATAAAAAATAAGCTCGACTTCATCACATGGTGAGAGATGTAAGATTGTAAACACATGCGATTTACATTAGGAAAATTACATTTGACAACATAATCTACAACGAATATTAACGAATTTAAAGACAGATTACGATTATTGAATTAGTATTGTTAGCATTGTCTACAGGTATTAGAAAATTGCATATTTACGAGTGTTAGAATTTGCATTCACACGCTTAAAACAATAGAAATATAAAGTTTGATTGTATCATACAATGTAAGAAAATGGCTTTCACGTGCAACCAGTATTAATATTACATTCGACAAGATATATTGCGAGCATTAAAAGACTACATGTGAACATTGTAGGTAGATTGTACCCGTATGTATCGTGAAATGCGGGCATAAGAAAATATCTTCATATATATGAGTATTAGAGTTTATTTTCAAACGCCACCAACATTAAAGATACGATATTTTATTGCAACAAATACCTTAAGAATTTATTGAACTGGAATGTATAACGAATTTTTAATAGACATCGATTTTAACCATGCGAATGTGTAGTAGTCGTTACAAATGTTAATAAATAATTGAAATAATTTGTTTGGAAAACTACGCCAATTAAGGTTAGAAAGAAAGATGCTTGAAAATACACGAACAAATTTTAAAAAATTAGTACTACTTCAAATAAGGTAGTATATAAAATATTAAATTGCAACAAAAAGCATTTCCAATATACATTAAAATCTATTATTTAATTTTGATTAAATAATAAATTTTAAGATTGATGTGGTTATGTGTGAGGAGAAATTGGAACAGTTGTTTCCAATAAAACAAAATCTTTACGAAAAAAAAATTCAATTTGTTGAAAATTATTTGCAATTTAGACGTAATAATAAAAAAAATGTATGATAGATTATTTTAACAACGAATGACTCGTTAAATTTTATTTTAATTGGATTCAACGATTGTGTCATAACCCTGGAATTCACACAACGGCTGTATTCACCAAACACGGGTTAACTTGATTATAGCCTATCTCGGATATAACTCAACTCTAGCATGACTCGCCGATTCTTATTCACGAAGCGGGGAAATTCCCATTGTTAAACAACTTTGGATTTAACCAAACACGACATGTAAGACGGCTTTTGATTGGCTAGCAATCTGGCACATCAATGTCAACAAACATATCGCTTAAGTCCGCCATTGTTTGCTGACTCGGTGCTAACACTCCGAAATCGTAGGGTTATTCTAGGGATCCAAATAGGCGAGTAAATCGCTGTTTTTGTTGTGATGAATAACGTTTCATGACTTAACTCGTTCTTTACCCTGAAAACTCGTTTAATTCTAATTCGTGAATACGGCCGATATTGATTCATACAAGAAGAATATATATAATTCTAAGAAAAACTTTTTGAAATCATTTAACTTTTATTTTAATATTCTTTAGAAATAATAAATAAGATTTTGAAAATGTAAAATTGACTTTAAATTTATATTATTATGACTTTACAAAACTTTTTTTGAAATTAGAGCCACTTTTCATTTTCTGACATTACTAATCATAACATAAAGCAATTATTCATAACTAGAAGAGTAATTAATTATGTATTAAAATAATAGATAATTAACTTATTGAATGAAATGTATGAACACTTACTAAGGAAAATTGAGCATTATGTTGTATCATAAGATGTAGCAGAAATGTATCAACGAAAATTTTACACTACACTACACTCACACATATATATATATATGGAACTACAATGATATACCCCCCAAATCAAAATTTGGCGACTTTTTTTCCCACCAAGATGAATTCTTACTAAATAAAAAACAAATAATTAATAACAAAAAAAATACTTTAAAAAAAAACTCAAAAAATGGTACTAAAAAAAAAAA
>JAPDSC010105594.1:0-14505 GCA_026290005.1 Latrodectus geometricus | reverse complement strand
ACCAGACCTCGAAGCCCGATTTTCGATTTTTGAATTAGAAAAATTTTAAAAAAATTATTTATAAAACTTCTTCTCGAGATCGCTGCTCGCCGATAGCTGATTCCGGGGTTATAGATAGATAATAAAAGCAAATGTAATGTGTCTGTCTGTCTGTCCATTTGAAATTTGTTCGTTACCAATATCAAATTATGGTAAAACTATATTTTAAGGTGGCCCCTTGGCAAACATGGCGATTTTTGTTTGGCTATCGTTTTTATTGGCGATTTTTGTTGGCACAGACAATGAATTCCCCTGTTGCTATCGGAATATGATTGGGGTTTGCCCGGCTTGGCGATCAATCGCGATTACAACTTTGCGAGAATCAAAGAGGCACCATAAAGTATATTCCTAATTTGAATGTTGTTAGCTTGGTTGTTTAAAAATGCCGCCATTTCCTCTATTTTTACATGATTGTTATTAACTGGAAAAAAAGAAATAAAAGTTTCATTCATTTAATGTCGCTGAATTTGGATAACTATTCCCTTTTTGACTAAAAATTTAGTCAAAGGCAACCTCTATGATTATAATGATTTCTTTTACTGAAATTCGGAAAGTTTTCATCATTCGCACTTACAATATGAAATATCTTTAATTTGAATCGAAGTTGATCCATAACGTAGAAAGTTTCATTGAATATAAATTAATGTTTTGATTGCTATCAATATTAAATCCGACATCAATTTTGAAACATGGAATATTATTGTATTAGTCTGCAATAATATAAACATGTAAGAAGTACAACAGCGGTAAGTTATGATAGGAACCATTTTCCTATTAACTGAGAAACTAGCGCCCTCTATTCCAAACTTTACAGAAATTTCTAGACGTTTCCAGAAGTAAAAATTGTTACAGTTATTTAAAACTGTAAAGGCTGGTTTGAACATCCACGTGAGAAGGTGCTACGTGGATATGATACGCGAGTGAAGTGAGACAATTTGCAGAATTTCACATTCTAATTTTGATTTGATAAGCTGCGTTACTGCATAGTTTACTTAAAGCAAAAAATTCATCACATATTTTCATTTGAGTATTTAATTCCCGTGGGAGAAGAAATGGATCCTAAAAAGCCTGAAGAAAAACCTGGTGAGAAAAAACCCGGACAGCCTGATGATAAAGGAGGAAAACCAGGAGAAAAGAAACCTGGGGAAGAAAAAACTCCACCTACAAAGTAGAGGATCAGCTTTTATGGAAGAATAAAAAAAAAAATGAAGCCAAAATTATGAGTGAGTGATAAAATGTTATTATTTATGTTTTAGAGAATAACTTATAATAATCAAGATGAAATCTTAATTTTGCATTTTAAAATTTGGACTTTACTTACCCTTATAATTTTTTCCGCCTTTAATAATTTCGGTTAATTCCCAGTGAACGGTACGCTCCTTATACGGTACGCATATATACAACGGTAATCATTTATACAATTATAATTAATTGTATATAATAATGTATAAAATTATATTATTTGTATAAAATAATATAATTTTATATTATATAATGATACTAATTGTATATTCTATAATTATATTAATTGTATAAAAATAGCGTACCGTACACTGGGATACAGCCAATAATTTCTTTTTATCCCTTTTAAGTTATAAGTATGATGCTTTTTGTTTTTCGTGTTTGGAATTTTATATTGTTAAACTGGCTGATTGTGTATGTGTGTATTATAAAATTAATTCCATATTCTTTTGTTGGTTAAATTGCACTTTAGTTCCCCTACTTCACCAACTCGCGAATTTGATGCGCTTTTTCACTCATGCTCATTAATTATCCTTTTGTTTTAGTCTTTTCATTGGTCGCTAATTAAGTTTCACTTTGAAATAGCCGTAGAATTTTCGCCATGGCATCGGCGATTTTGAAAACGCGCCAAGTAGGGGACCTAAAGCGCATTTTCACCTATTAAGGACTTTTTCTACAACGGATCTAGATATTCATTTGCATTATGTCGAAAAATTGTCATCAGTGTTTTAAATCTTAGGTTAAAATGTGCTTTAGGTCCTTGGCATGAATAATTTTAGTTGGTTATAAATTTTGTCATTCTTGGTAATCCTACTTTGATACACTAGATACGATAAACGTAACGATTTCTAGAATTCTTATTTTGCCATTTCGTTCTGCCTGGACGCTTTTTTTTCCCGTTTGTCACCAAAGGTATGGGACCTTTGGTGACAAATTGAATCCTGTCTCCTAGGATTGTACCATTAATTTAATTCATTTAATGTTAATTGAAAATTTTATTTTGTAAAAATATTTTTTTTATTTAAAATGTTTGGAAAAAACAGAAAGTTAATGATGGAAAAAGCAGAAATTTTGTGATTTTTTGTTATGCATAGTAATGCCATTTGGCGACTTTATAACTTGCACCGGTGAAATGAAAAAGTACCCATTTTCATACTATATTATTGACTCAATACATTCTTCAGGAAATTCTAATTATTATTCATTTTAGCACAAACGAATAGCAGTTTCCCAAATTTAATATGTCACGTTCATAGAATGTTAGTGTTTTGTTTGAATTAACTTATACATATGAACAAATGTTTTCTATCATGAACCTTAAGAAAAATTCAGTTTAAAAAAAACAAACAAATAAGCATTTTGTATCCATTCTAAGAAATATTTTCTGGAAATTCGTATATATATATATATATATAATAATAAAAGCAAGTGTAATGCGTCTGTCTGTCTGTCTGACCGAGCTCTCCAGCCAAATCTATCGCACGCAGGGACCTGGATTTTTTTACACGGAAGCACAAAGGGGCTGGCCACCAGACCTCGAAGCCCGATTTTCGATTTTTGAATTAGAAAAATTTTAAAAAATTATTTATAAAACTTCTTCTCGAGATCGCTGCTCGCCGATAGCTGATTCCGGGGTTGTACCAGCTCCTTTTGAGAAACAATTCTGGCGACCATCTTTTGGAAAATTTTCCGTTTAAAATATTTAGGATTTATTGTTCCTTTTTATCCACGGGGAATGTTGTGTGAATGGGGGGGTGGAAGAGAGAGAGACAGTCTACATGTCCTACACTACTATTCCTGCGCTATTCACTTATCTGCATTTTCTAAATGCACGGGCAATGCCGGGCGGGTACAGCTAGTTTTAAATATAACTTAAAAATTTCTTTTGTAACTTTAAAGTTATACTTTAAATATTTAAGAAATTAAAATAAAAATTGCGTTTTCTTTATAACAATGTAATCATAATTAGTAAATAACACATTCTATTACATACTATTTTATCCAAACTTATGTCCTAATATTTATCAGCTCAAATCGCTTGCTTTAATTTATTTAGTAATTTATGAATTAATTTTTTTAGAGACAAAGCTCACATAACAGTTAATAAATAAAAAAGCAATTTCATTGATCAAGATTTTGATATGTATATATAAGGTAGCTAAGTTATTTGTGCTTTCATCAATTATTTTAAAAAGTTCAATCAATTTATGGAATTGAAATAATAAATTTACTCATGTTTCAATAATTCCTTTTAATAATAAACTCAAATTGAATTTTTAAAAAAAACATTTTTCATTTAATATATTATAAATATTAATTCATTATTTTTTTAACTTTAAACTAGTCGGAGAGATCATTCTTATTTATTTATCGCTAATGATAAAATCTGAGAGATTCCAATAATTTTTTTCATGCTGAATCTTTATGATCTATGAATACGACTTATATTTTCCTTGCTATGCGAAACAGTTACACGCTGTCGCATAATAACAATGCAAGAGGCTTACGTAAAATTGGAAAGTTTTTATTCCCTAACGAAAAACTATTTCATAATGTGCAGTGTCAATAAACTCGCTCGGAATATGTTGCAAGGGAAAGTGCTTTGAAATAATATCATCTTTTTGACAAATGAAATTGTATACGGGTACAATTTTCATCAGACTTACTTTTTCGAATGTTTGCGCCTAACTGGAAAATTTGTATATTATAAAATAACTGGAAATAATAAAATATATATAATAAAAATAGCTGGTTTAATATATATATTAGGTTGGGGAAAAAGAAATCCATTCTTTTTACGTGAATTTTATGTAACTTCTTTTGGATTCGCTTTGTAAAAAGGTTTAAAACAGCTTTCATGTAGATTTTTAGGTCTTGCGCGTTACGACTGCTGACATGCGGTTAACTTCGATCATTTTTGATATTTTATAGACATTTTCGACGATGCTGTATCCACATGCGAGGTGCATATCTAACATCAAAAATACCCGAACGGAATCGACGAAACAAAAATTGTACGTAACTGGTTGTTACAGTCTTATATAGGACGATAAACACCTTTCACAATTTTAGCCACCCGGCTATCTTTTTCGCCGTTACAAGATAAAAACGAAAATGTATCGAATTTTCTGTTTGTTGTCTTCCATTTTTAAAACCTTGTACTCGTAACTGAATTAATCAAACAAAAAACCACAAGAGGGTATTTTAGTGTCAAATGTCACCTTTCCAACGAGCATAAATCTGAAATTGTTTGATAGATATCTCACGAGATATCGATCTCTATAGACGTCTACCGAAAAAATAATGGATTACTTTTTCCCCAAACTAATATAATAAAAATAATATATAATAAAATAGCTGGAAATTCTCCTTTTTTGTGCATGTTTATTATTAATTTGGAATCTAATGAAATTTAAACTGAAGATCACGGTTCCCTTAGCATTTATATGGTAAAGGTGATCAAGAAAACTTACTGACCATTATTCAGTGATGAACATATTTATTATCACCTGTACTGTTTGCTGCCGAAATCATTATATTACTTTTACATTTTTTACTTCGAGCGACATGCATTTCTGTACTGATCCTCCAATTTCATCCGTTAACAACAATCACAGACTCTAATCTAAAAGTCTAGAAATTTTTTTTTTTTAATTTACTATCAAAACCGTTTTGAGCACATTACATTTTTCATTTTGTAAAATTCAAACAAAAAAAAAATTAGCCAAGATCTTGTTACATCGAAAATAAATCCTTTCACTACTTTTTTCTAAGTGCTGTTGCTATCCAAGAGCTGTATTTTATTTTTATTTATTTTTCTCCGAGTATCGAGATTCCTGGACTTGCAATTACGAAATATTTTCCTCGCAGTTCTAACACTTATTGAACGGTTTATTTAATTTAATAACTCATAAGTTAGTTTAGATAAAATGTGTTTCTTCCATTTTGATTGAAATTCAAATAATTTTTTCTATCACTTGTTTCGTAACTACATTTTACCATATTCTTTTCTCTTTTCATTTGTTCTGTTTTCTTAAAATATTTTTGCGCTCTATATATTGGCCCATGCACACGCACCAAGTCTTAAATGAACTGTTTCTTATTTTCCATCGACTCATTGCAATAATTTGAACCTTTAAAAATATACAGGAGAGTCCTTTTTTTATTTTATATTTTTATTATTTAAATTATGAATTAGACTTAATCTTTATACGTGTAATTTGCCATACAAATTTAAAAATGTTAATATATATATATATATATATATATATATATATCAGAATATTTTATTGTAACAAAGAGTTAAAAAAATTTATGATAAACAAAACAAAAATCAAAGACTTGCGGATAATAGCGAACTCGTATCAGAGAATCTGTGAAATCACGATCTCATGCGCGGAAGATTTCAGAAACGGTCTTCAATATACATCAGCTGCTGTATCAAATCCCTTTTATTGTGAGAATATGCTAGCTTCAAGAGGAGAGTACCTAAACAGCTATAAATCTTGTCATTTGACAATAGTTCAAAACAACTTAAACGTGAATATTTTTTTACATTTAGAAACATTTATGTTACTTACAAAAATATAAACATCATTAATTCGACTATTGAAAAATAAGAAAGAAAATGTGGCTGAGTGTTAGCATTTTTTAAATTTATATTACGAACCATTAATTCTTCTGGATATAGAAAGTGATGTTTGTTTCCTAAATTATGTTCAATCCCGATTAAGCCAAAATCGCTACCAAATTTTCACGATTTTGACTATGAAGATAAAATTGCTTCCGAATATCCCCGATTTTGATCTTATAGGCGAAATCGCGTCTAAATTTTCAAGATATTTTCAGCTTTGAAGGCAAAATCAGTTTCGAATTTACTTGATTTTGACTTTTCAGCTGTATAAAAGAGAATATTTTTATAAATTTAAAGCTTGAATTGCAAAAGCAAAGTGAGGGCAGGTGGAAATGAAGCTTCATTCTTCCAGAAATCATTCACCACCTTCTATTTTGAAAGTAACTCTTGTTTTGGAAGACCTCTGCTTTTCTCATTTTCTTAATAAGGATTTGCCTTGATGGTAGAATTTATTGGCATGAAATGCCGTGACTAGTTGGCTCAATAAATTGGCGTATGAAGAATATCATGTGAGAACTCTGAAGTTTGTGACAAATGGTTACAAATATATAAATGCTCACAGCGGACAACAAAATACTTACATTCGCTCCGCGAGCAGGCTGTCCACTTGCGGCGTTGAAATATTGATTTTATTTCCTATAATTTTAATTATGAAATTTGTTTCAGTTATAGGATCGTAATTTTCAAAGAGGGAGGTGTCCTAGGGAACACCATGGCCTAGTAATAGAACGGCGCTCTTTAGAACAGAAGGCCCTAGGTATGTTCGTCTGTCATTTTGGTGGCTTTAGATTTTTCCGTGTTTCCTTCCTTGCTGCGCATAATTTTTTCTCACTGGGAAAAATCTTACCGAGATGCAAGTTAAGTGGTTATTCAAATTTATTCGTGGATCATGAGGTGAAAGTGGCAGGTATCCACTTCGATATTATTCACTCTTGTCAGCGGGATATTTGAGTGGTGCTTCTGCATGCATAGTGGTGGATGCTTGGCAGTTTTCTAATTTTCTTCCCTTGCGATATGGAACACATCTTCCTATCTATGAATAAAACTTGCGGTGTTTTTTATCTCATGTATTACCATATGTAGTAACATATGGTGGATATTCAAAAAGTCCTAACAGATTTCGGCCTTAAAATTATTTACTACATTCCGTCAAGTACCTAAATTTCACAGATGATTATGTAGAAAAAAATGAAAGAATCGGGATATATGTATCAGAATTTTGTTTTTCCAGAATTTTCAGAAAAAAGTCATATTAGAATCATATTTAATTTTAATATAAAATTTAAAGTAGGATTAGATACTTTAGTATATTTATATTCTATTAGGAAGTAAAATTTTTTAATAGAAATTTATATAAAGTCGCATTTCATTTTTCTAAGTGAGGTTGTTTTATAATTAATCCCTGTTAACTTTTCATTCAAAAAAAAACTTGTATACGGCGTTTAAAGAATTAATTTAAACTAAATTTTAAAATATTCTTTCCGATAATTTTACTAGTACTTTATTTTCCAATTTTTTTTTTTTTTTTTTTTTTTTTTTTTTGAATTAAAGTCTCTTTTTTTTACTGTTCTTTTTGTGAATACAATAAGTCTTGTTCTGATTCCTTAGGAACTTTCCTTTTAGAATTATTTTTTATACATGATGAATTCAAATCGACAATTTATCTTCAAATCTGTATTAGTTTTGCTATAATTAGTTAATATTTGAAAATTCAATTTATATTGCCTAACTGCTAACAATTAAATGTTTTTAAAGATTGTCTTTAAAACAATATGAACCAATATTTAAATTAAAATATCAGTATTTACCGATATTAAAGATTTTAAATTTGAAAATCTGAAATCAGTAAATGTCAGTGTATAACAATCTAAAAATCAGTACTTTGAAATCTATTCATGAAGTTTCGTAGCAATAATTAAGTTACACATACGAACATAATATTCGTATTTTAAATTTTACCAATTTTTAATTCTGAGAATTCAAAAATATTAATATTTTATTATTCATAACTTCGATGAGATTTGTCTATTCCTAATCATTAAAAGAAAATATCAGCGAAGCTATTTTTCTGGAAATAATTTTCGTTTATTGAAAATACATTTTTGTCGGAAACAAAAAAATTACTTGAAAACTCATATCTGAAAATGGCAAATGAGAAAAATATGGCGTATACAATGATTAAGCTCTTTTAGTCATCGTCTATCAATTTCTTTTCAGCGAGGTCTTTGATCTGCCAAAGTCATTCCTGATTCGAATAAATTGTTTCTAAATATGAATTCTTCCTCCGTCCACGTAACTCAATATTTTTTTATCTATTGCAGTCTTTTCCTAAATTATTCTAATGGATGTCATGTTTTTACAGGAATGTCATTAATTTGTTATGTACTTACTTATTACAATGAACTAACTATTATGATTAAAAATTAACTATTAAGATGTAAAATATAAACATTATTAAATATAAAATTCAAAGCTGTGGAAACTTTAAATGTGAGTAATTTTATACGCATTAATATTTTTAAATTAAAAAGAAATTTAAAACTAGTCAAACTTAAAAAGTTAATTTTGTTGATTTATTCTGACAATGTATGCATTTTACAGAAGTTAATCTTAGTAAAATTGAAATATGTAAAAACAATATAAACATAGGTATATTAATTTTAAAATACTTATTCTTATTTATATCATAATTACTCTTAAAGCAAATGAGTGTACATTCGTAATTTCTGTAAAAACTAGAATAGTTACAATATCCTTTTCATCAAGTGTATATGAAGCATTCGAATCTCAAGTCGAAAAAAATTAATATTTTTCAAACTAAATTCTTTAGCTTGAAAAATATTAATTTTCAGTAATGATAGGATAGCTGTTTCAAATGAAATAAAAATTATATATGTATTGAGAAACTAATACTATTTAAAATGTTTACAGATTTCACAGTTATTTTCGTTTTGTTGTAAATATTTATTTTTTCTAAAATAACCCTTGTGGGTAAATTATTCATTTATTCCGTCGTCCAAATAACATGATCAAAAGATAACCTTCATCACATTTGTGTCAACATCGAACTTGCGTTGCATTACGTAAGTATTAATTCTTGTTGATTAATGTATTAATTCTTGGCCAAGTTGAAAGTTTGTATGATCAGATTATTTTTATAACTTGACGATATTGGTGTTAATAATTTTGTAAAGAATATCATGATTGATATCAAGCAATATTTACAAAAAATAATGTACAGCATTGACTTTTACTATTGTGCAATTAAAATTTTTATCGTTAATTTCTGAGCAAACAATAAGTATCGTTTCTAATTCTGATTTTAAAAGACATCATTCGTGTGTACCAATTCAGTGGATACAAACCATTTTCATTCTACGCGCCAAAAATTCGCCAATTCAGCTTTATTAAATGCGCAGCGATGCATTTAGGAATCTTTAAGCGATATTTTTTAGGGAACTCACCATTGGCAAAATTCTGAACTAATTTTTCTTCACTTTTAAAGCAGTACTATAAATCTGTTATAGAAATAAAAAATACTAATACGACAATCATGGTATTAAGTATGAGAGAAATGAAATGGAATACGAAATTAGTTTTAGGACATAGTTCTAAATAAATTTATAGCTAAAAACTGCTTTTAATGAATAAATGACTAAGAGTTACCTTCTTTGTTTAAATTAAGATCTTTCCAAAACCATTATTTGATTAATATCTATTTACTTGCATATAATTTTATGGAAACGTTTTTTCGTAATTTTTAATTACAAATATTTTAATCGCGGGCTGATACTTTTTGTGAGGATCTTTTTTTCTAAAATGATCCAAAATAACTATTTGATGATCAAACTGATTTTATGTGTTTTTCATCTATAATAATTTAATTTTGTACAATTAATCATTTTATTTTATGACTCTTTTTTTCTATAATGAGAATTGTGACGGCTATTGAAAATACCACGTTTTCTAAGCTATAAATTTTTCATTGATTAAAATGAAAATTCCTCACTTTATGTAAATCATCACTTGGTGTAGGAAAAAACAATAAGCATTCCTTTTTTATTAGATTGTTCGAACTAAAATGAGAAAAAAATTTTTAAAAAGTAAAATTAAATTTATTTAAAATCAACAAACCTTTTATATAATAAAAGAAATTACTGATCACCGTACTTTATCTACAAAACTTTCCTGGAACTTATTTTATGCAATGGATCGCTTCTTTTTTATCACATCACATCGTATATTAATGTTCAAATAGTAGATTTTAAACTGAATGAGAAATGGATTTTCGTAATGCATCTAATGGCTTTTTCTAAACTATTCCGCAGTGAATATATGTGAATTTATTAATATTCACCCCTTTCGTCAGGACGCGCCTCCCTGCGTCGTCCATCGATCATCCGCGGAGGATGCGACCGCTGATGACGTCGGAGGAGATTTCTTTCTTTTTTATTTTCCTTATCCCAGTGGGGGAGTGATATTTTTATTCTCGTTCTTGATGCTAGTAAGGATTCTCGCCACGAGGGAAGAAAAACATCTGAATATCGGAAGTTCAAGGCGACAACCACAAAGGAAACAATACGTCACCTCTCGAAATTCTTCCGATAACTATGAAAATAATCGAAATTGAAGAATTTTGTTTTTTTGGTGGCATTATTATTATTTTTCCCATTTTTAGCTTAAAGTGAGTTTTGATCTTTTTTCTAACTAATAATTTTTAAAATTTATAGTAAAAGTACATTTGATAAATGTAGTCAATCGAGTTCGAGTTTTATTTTATTTATGTATTCAAACAATTATTATTAAACTTGATTTTTGTCTTGTTCTCCTTGAACTATTTAATAGAATGTAAAATAGCTTTTAAATAATAGAGATTTTGCATTTTCAATTTTAATTTCTTTCGTTTATATTTTTATATATATTTACGCTCTACAAAAAATATGTTATCAGAAATATTTTACGTTACACAATAATAACTTAAATGCAATACAACTTATTTGTCATAGTACATGGAAGGAAAAATATGATCATAGGCAGTTATTTTCTGTTTGTTTTTATTTATTTATTTTCTTTTTTCCTTTAAAAATGTTGATCAATTGAGCTAATGCCTATAACATTTTTTTCCTTCTCCTAAAGCACCCATAATATCCAAGTTTATTAAAAATTCTATGGTGAAAACACAAGAAACGAGTGATTTGTTTGGTTATTAACAAATCAATTAGCGATATTCAATCATATGATAATGCATGTTCCCTACTACACCTTAAATAAACTTCAGTATTAATAGTCAAAATAGCACTTGATAACTTAATTTTTTAACCAAGTATTTTTTGAGTTGTTAAGGAAATAATTTCGTCCTATTTTTATTTTTTTTTTAAATGAAAGGCGATTTTTGTATAAATATATATTTTTTAAATTATATTTTCATCTTTTTTTTTTCTTTTTTCTTTCTTTTTTTTTTGACATTTTTTTGGCAGTATTCCGCTTATTTACTGATCAAAGTGATTTTTGACCTTTTCATTTGAATTATTTGCTTTACCGTCTAAAAACGTTTTCAGTGACCGGAACAAATAACAATCCGAAGGTGCTAAATCTGGAGTACACCTTTTCCGTAGAACACCTTCTTCATTGATTAATTTTGATATTTGAGAACATAGGAAAACCATATATCGAGCTTTGAGGTTAAACCTAGGTCTTTCAAGTGAGCATAAACAATTGAGTTTGATAAGTTTAACTTCTCACTGATCTCATGTGTTTTTATTGACCAGTTTGCATCAGCCAATGTCTTTATTGTGTCTATTAGCTTCAACCGGGCTTCCAGAACGTGCTACATCTTCGACATCAAAATTGAGGATCGAAATTTTGCAAGGTGCAATTTTTGCAATTTTTTTTCTGTGGCACTGCCGTATTGTCAATACATCTTCTCCATACACATCGGTTTATTTCTTTTTGGCTTGAATAGCATTTTACCTTTTCTACAGTAAAAAAGGTAAATATAACGAAAATTCTGCTTTTCGCTTTCCATATTTAAAAGGGCAAAAACTACCCTCTTCAAAAACTACTGCATAGAATCAATTGGGATTTTTCACATACAATCTTTGCTATATCAACTTTCATAACATACAACGATTATGCGGCTTAAGTGTGAAGTTAGGTGTGAAGTAATACACACACACACAATTAAATCCAAAAAGAAACTACTTCCGAACAATCCAATAAATTAAGGAGAGACATTATAATATTTATTAAAAAGTAAATATTATAATGTTTATTTTATATATATAATAAATATTATAATTATAAATATCTAATACTGAAAACAAGAGTGTTTTTCCGGTTTACTGTATATGATATATTTAAAGAATAGAATGTATTCATAAAATTTTCACTTCAAAAGTTAATATTTGTATATAAATAAAATGTATAAAATAAAATTAAAATATTACTTACTAATCTATATTTATCTGATTTTTCTTAATCGAGACAAGCATATTTTACTGCAAAATCTCAATAAACAGACTAAATAAACCAAATAAAAGTGAACTACATATATTCTACTCAACATTAAAATTTTATGGCTCAATGTACTGTTTTAATAGTTTCTACGCACTTCATTCAACAATTGAATTATTTATTTTTGAAAAGATTAATTTTTATGTAGCAAGTTATGTGATCATAAGACATTATACATTATAAACATGAATTTTACAAAGCCTTATCCTGATTAACTTTTATATTTTATTTTTACAAATTCTATTTTTATTACTTTGCTCTAAATTATTTAAAGTTCTCAACATAGCATATATACTTTCTTCGTCTATTTTATGTAGGTGATACGAATATAAAAACATTTCACTCTCATTAGCGTAAATCGTTATCACACAATTCCCAATAAATACATTAAACAAGAGTTGGTCTGGTTGGTAATTAGTCCTTCTACCACGAATGGTCACTTCATTCGTTATTAAGTCGTCTCGATTTGCTGAAAGAGTCCACCCATCGACAGACATGTCCCCAAGACACCCTTTAAGAAAGGGTTCTTATCGATTTATGTGACGATTAAGCCAAGGTTGGTGAACTATACCGTTTGGCGCCGTTCCATTTGGAATGCGTCTCCGGAGATGGAAGTTGTGGGACGACCATCAACGAGTCTGCCTATCCACGCGCTCTGTAAAAAGTGACAGCCCGAGTGAGAAGAGTTATGTGTATTGTCTGCCTAAACGGATAAGGCTCCGCGGAGCAACTCTCGCTCTTCACTTGTGTCACGAATAATTCCACGTCCATCATCCGCTGTTATCTTGCAGAAGAATTTGCAACTCGTTAAACTCTTTTTTTGCTTTGTTAGGTGGTTGGTTATTTTCTCGTGTTGTAGATTGGTTTAAATTCTCCTGTCATCGTAAAGCATGATAACTAAGTGAGAAATAAAAAGTAATGTCGCTACATAAATACTAAGTTGGGGGAAAAAAGAAATTCATTATTTTTAAGTGAATGTATAGAATATTTAATATGTTTCAGCCCATCAATTTTGGTCAAATATACATTCTATAAATTGTAGTCATTTTAGAAGTAGCTCCACGATGTCTTTCTCATAGAAGTTTTGTTCCTTGTTGACACTGTAATCCAGGATGTTTGCTTTCATTTTTAGTCTCCTGTAATTCACAGCTAAATGGACCAAACGAAAACAGTATGTGTATATTAATAATTATATTAATTATGTTTTAATTAAATATACTGAGTCTAAATTGCTAATTTATATAATGGGAAATGTGTACATAATTTTTGAGAAAAAATTTGTTTCTTATAACACATTTTGCACCACAAAATGAATTATCAGGTACAGATCAGCTAAAAATAAATTTATTGAGGCTTTAAGCACTTAAAAATTTGTTTTGTTTACAAATTTATTAAATATGGAAGATAGAACCCCTTTCATTTGTATTCCATTGCTTTTCTTATTTGCTATGTATTGGAAAAGGCGTAAATGCATTCATTGTTACGCACAGTTGCCAATTTTAAAAGGAGTAAAAGAATCCAGCACTTCATTCTTGAAGCGAGAGGAATTCCGGAACAGATTGTGGCATCACCTAAATCAACAACATAAGCAACTGTAAATGAAGTTTAAATCAACTTTAATTACAGTTTAAATTACAGACGCTTTAATCACAAAATATGGAAATGAAACACAGCTTTAATTTTAAATTTGCGAAAAAAAAAAAAGAAAAAAAAAGAAAGAAAGCAAGAAAGAAAAAGATAAAAGATTGTCAAATTTTTATAAATTTTATTCCATTCCATGCTGTTGTTCTCAAGTCAATCCCGTAAAAAAATTCAACAATAAACTAAATTTTTATTTAAGTAGATTCAATTTAGTAAAATAATTGGATGTAGAAAGCAATTTTCAGATTTATTTTCCCTAACACGACAGTTTCATTTTTATAAACTTAAAATCCTTTGATGTTCTCAAGTTATATATTTACTCAGTTTTTTTTATTTAAGACTTATAAATTTAATGCCTTAAGTACGAACTATAATTTTAGCTAGGCAACATAATTCCCTTTTATTCCTTGCACTTTCTACTTTTATATAACTTGTTT
>JAPDSC010105577.1:0-14122 GCA_026290005.1 Latrodectus geometricus | reverse complement strand
AATGTCAGACCTCACAGATTTTCAGAGAGGCCAAATTGTAGGAGCCCAACAAGCTGGAGCAACAGTGACCGAAACATCCCAGCTTTTAGGCGTTTCTAGAGGTAAAGTGTCTAAAGTCATGACAGCACGGAAAGACAAGCTCAGCAAAGCAAAATAGAGGACTGAAGGAGAAGCTGAGTGAAAGAGACCAATGGGTATTAAAGCGGGTTATAATGTCTAAAAAGAAAACAACTAGAGCCAAAGTGACCGTAGAGCCCAATAAGCATCTGGATTCTCCAGTGTCAATAATTACAGTAAGGAGATACTTTCATAAAGAGAACTTCTAAGGCAGAACAGTAATTCCCTTGACACTTGTCACATATGCTAATGCCAAATGTCATGCAGAGTGGTGCCACAACCACAAGCCTGGTCGATGGATAGGTCGAAGACTTTCACTCTTTTCCCCACAACAAGACGGGTACATGTCTGGAGAAAACCTGCACAAGCGTATTATCCTGATTTCCTTCTTCCAACTGTCAAGCATACTGGTGGATCGGTCATGATATGAGCAGCCGTGTCATGGTTTTCTGCTGGTTCAATCGTAACCCTGAAAGGAAGGATCAATGGATAGATGTATAGAGAAATTTAGCTGACCAGGTCCATCCTGTGATGCAAACTTTGTTTCCTGCAGGAGATGGTATTTTCCAAGATGATAATGCTCCCATTCATGCAGCCAGAGTTGTCCAATCATGGTTTGATGACATGAGGATGAATGGAATCTCTACCTTGGCCCATACAGTCCCCAGACCTCAATGTAATCGAACCGTTGTGGTTTCTTTTAGAGCTTTCAATCCGGAATCGATATCCTCCAGCAGCATCTCTCTCGGAACTTTCACAATATCTCCATGAAAAATGGTACTATACTTCTCTAAACACTATTCAGAATTTGTACGATTCGATTCCCAGGCGAATCCAAGTTGTATTACATCTCAAAGCCGATCCTACGCTATATTAATAAGGAATTCCTTCAAAATCTAGGCTGTTTCCATTATTTTGATAATCATCTGTATATATATATATATATAACTTTTGGTGCTCGAAAACATTATTACAGAAAAATAGCGTGATTGGCGTGATGCGAAATACATTCTTAAATCCAGAAAGCAATGTGATCATGACTACTGTATAAAAGTTCACCATAATATATGAGTATGAACTATCTAAATTCTTTATTATATTTTCTTAATAATTATATTATTCTGCCTTATTATCTAATTATTCCATTAACTGTTAATATTGCTTTTAGAGAAAGGACTTACATTCTTAAATATAGAAAGTAATGGGAAATTACCTTACAATAATACTAAAATTATTTAAGCTTAGTAGTAAAGTATTAGTAAAGCTTTTTTTCCTGTGAAAGAACACTACTTAACTAATAAAATTGATTTGTCCGCATTATTTTTAAGAACAATTTCTCTTTCTGTTACTTTTTTGAATATATGGCGAAAGCTGACAGCTATCTACAACCTACAAAGGATTTCAAAGTGTTGAAAACATTTACACAGGAAATAGGCCTTAACGCACCTTAACTCTATCGAAATTCATGACAAATGATCACCAACTATGTTGCATGATCTCGATTGGATCAATTTGGGGAAATTAGAAGGAAATTGGTAGAGTTAGTATAAGTTATGTATAGTTGTGATAAATGTGGGATTGTCCAGGCTTGAGAATTTGCATGTAGATTTCCAATTCCTGTTGGCCAAAAGGTAGTCGGTTCTGTATTTCCTAATCCAAAGACCGGCACACTGAGAATTTTTAAATTGCAAAATTACCTTACATTGGACATGTTTCTTCAATATCCACAATTGGGAGACTAGGTACCAGCACAGTTGAAAATATCGTTACTTTATTATGTTTCAGAGTTACAAGTTGTTTTACTGTATTTAATAGCTATAATGGGCAAAAATAAGTATTCATTTACTTATTGCAATAATTTCAGATTATAACCATACCCAATAGCTGATACTAGCTTTAAGCATGCAATATGAGAATAAAATGAAGATCACTTTGGGATGAGAGAACTTATAATCATAAAAATTCCAAATTATAGGTCAGCCACTTTGCCCATTTCTTCCAGGCAAACTGTAAGTTTGACTAAGAACTCAAACTTACAGTTTGCCCGTATTTAGCGACCTCGCTAGAAAGGAATAATTTAAATGATATTTCGTAAGGTTTATTGTGAAATTATAATGAAATCATTTTTTTACACAAAGTCATGAAAATCGTTATATCAAAATTACTCTGATTAATTGATTGAAAAGTGAAATCTTGGTAAGTTTAAATTTATAGTTCAAAAATCAAATAAGAAAACTTTTAAGTTTGCCTTTTCGAATTTCTAAGGATATCTATAGCTGACAAATTTTAAAGTATTATTTTTAAAACAACTCGTACAATAAATATTTCAATATATTATAAAAGTATAACTATTTTAAATAAGATTTCAAAAAGCTTAAATATAAAAATATTATGTAATTTCTTCAGTTAAATTCAATTTCAAAACTTATTGACTAGACTTTCGATGCTTGAATATATCAAGTAAAGGAAGTTCACGATAAGCATTTGATATATACAATTACCAAATACTTATTCTATAGTTTTTATGTTATTGGATATTTTATAAATTTCATATCATTTACGGATTTCATATCACTGTTTATCAGTTTTAAATGTACTTTTGCCTTATTTACTGTTGTTAATTGTAACTACTTTTCTCCCTTCGAGTACATTTTATTGACAAATAAATTGTAAATAAATAAGAGGTGAAAAATGTTAATCAATTTTATTAATGCATGATATTTTTAACAAGTTGCAACTTCATTTTTCATAAATATAGTGCATATATTTAGGTATTACTGTAGAGAATATTCCAGTTATATATGCAGATACCAAAGATCCGAAATTGCTTTATGATATGTGCAAAAGTGCAAAACTAATATTAAATTGTGTTGGTCCTGTAAGTATTAATTAATTCACTTTTATTTTAATTTTTCTTCTTTTCAGCTTGATATTTTTTAAAAACTGCATTTTTTTGATTCAAGGTTCTTTCTTCCTTAACCAAATTTGATTTTGCGTATATCATAGCATCAATTTTGCTAATAGCGTGTAATGACAACATTTTTGATAGTTAAATTTTATTCATAAATTTATCTGAATATGATTCTGTGAAGTGAAATATACTTTGATTACTGTTTCATCAATAAAATAAATATTTTTATTGTTAAGTTTTCAATAAACTAATTTGAAAAATTTTTTAATTCATTATTTATTTGTAAGATTAAAATATTCCAAAATAAATGGTTAAATAATTCTATACTGTTTGAAATCATTTTTATAGTGCTTAATTCTTACCTTGAAGTAATATAAAAATATCCTATTTTTGACCTCTTGAGTACTTTAAATAAATTTTCTATTAGAGAATTCAAAATCATATAGCTGCCATAGTCAAAAATTAAAAAAGAAAGCTTTAATTTTGAAGATTAAATTTAATCCTCTAAAATTAGATTAATTTGGAGATACATGAGTAGAAGTATTTACATATTTACAAAGTCTAAGATAATATGGTTTAAAAAATTGCAGAAAACACATGAACACCATGTCAGAATTGTTTTAAAAAGAAGAGAAAATATTGTCTGTAGTAATATAAGGTTGGGGAAAAAGTTATCCATTATTTTTCGGTAGACATCTGTAGTGATCGCTATCTCGTGAGGTATCCATCAAACACTTTCAAATTTATGCTCATTGGAAAGGTGACATTTGATACTAAAATATCCTCTTGCGGTTTTTTGTTTGATTAATTCAGTTACGAGTACAAGATTTTAAAAATGGAAGACAACAAACAGAAAAATCGATACATTTTAGTTTTTCTTTAATAATGGCGAAAATGCTAACCAGGTGGCTAAAATTGTGAAAGGTGTTTATCATCCTATATATAACTGTAACAACCAGGCACAATTTTGGTTTCGTCGATTTCGTTTGGGTATTTGGATGCTAAAGATGCACCTCGCATTGATACAACATCGTCGAAAATGCCTGTAAAATATCAAAAATTATCAAACTTGACAGCATGTCAGCAGTCGTAGCTTCGCACAAGACCTAAAAATCTACATGAAAACTGTTTTAAAACTTTTTACAAAGCGAATCTGAAAGAAGTTACAAAAAGTTCACGTAAAAATAATGGATTTCTTTTTCCCCAACCTAATATATATACAGGTAGCCCTCATACAACACGGTATCTTATAACACGGTTTCGCTAAAACACGATTCGTAAATTGCGGGAACCCTCCTATAACACGGTTTTGCTATAACATATGATAAGAAAACTGCAAATCCTTTGTACATACAACAATGTATGTACTTCTACAACCACAGTGAGGCTTGCTGCACTAAAGATACAGCGGTACGGAAATGTATGTAAGTCTTTAACCGTACTTGTAGCCAAATCTTTATATAGGCACGCACGAGACGATAGCGTATTAGGTATCCCAAGGCATGAACCGGCACTTGAGACGGTCACCACCGGGGACTGTTGGTTATAAGAATTTTCCGCGCGGTCTTGGCCTTATGGCCTTGGATTTGATGGAAATGTCATCCCTGGATGCAAATCAAATCGATTTTGAGGACACTAGCTCTGATGAAGATTGTGCAGTTAATAATTTAACATTAAAAAAAATTACAAGAAGGCCTATGCTGAGCGGAGAATCTCGAGTCATTTTTCTTGAATACATACACTTCCACGGAAAGAAGTCGAAAATTTAAAAAGAAGCTGCAAAACTGTTTAGCTCCATACCACGAAATTTACAATGAAGATGTAAGAACCAGCAAGCAAAGTTCGATTAAAGATTTTTTTAAGAGAAGAAAACGGGGAAAAAACTTTAAATAGAGGAAAAATTTCTGAAAATAAAGGTTCCACTCAGAAAACGTTCTCGGTTGAATATACTGAGGAGTGACGACAAATAAATTCATTAAAATAAGGTTGCGCTAGATTAAAATATTTTTTTTCTTATGTGTTGTATATACATTTATTTAATAAAAATTAAATTATTTATGTCAAATTAAAAATATATATATTTGTTTTAAATAAGTTTTTGGAACGTAACCCTCCTTTTTGTACTAATTCTGGGTCTCATACAACACGGTTTCACACAACACGGCATTTTCTAGGAACTTAACTACCGTGCTATAGGAGGGTTACCTGTATATGCATACAGAACATAAAAAATGTGAAAATGTAGAAGAGAAATGAAAAACTAATAGCATAATTGATACAACAAACAATTAATTAGTTAAAACATTACACTTTCAGAGGGCTGGTTGATTAAGGCATTCGTTCTCATTATCTGAAAGCAGTGAGTTCGAATCTCGATCCAATGGAAGATCTGTCGTGTTTGCTAATGGTGGATGGGACACGTTAAATATGTCTTGGTCGCAAAGAACACTCCATGGGAAATAATACCTCTGGTGGTCAGATCAAATCTGGGGTCTTCTGCTTGGTCTTTGCTTCTGTTGTTGTTGTTGCCAATGACACTTGTCCACACTTAGTGACGCAAAGCCCGCCTGTCAGAGACTAGGCGAATGAAGTCAGAGAGGGAGCGTCTTCCGTTTTTTTTTAATAGAGCACCCTCATTCGAAGGTGGAAGTACGACTTTTGGCTTATAGGTGGCAGCACCATCAGAATCTTCCAATTTAGAGATTGAAACCAGTGAAGACCCAAAGCCTGGCTCCAACCACCTCCAGAGGTATTAATTTGTAATGGGAACATGGAGGACATTGCGACCCGACGGATTTAACGTGGCCCAGTCGCAATTAGTGAACATGAAGGATCTTTGGCTAAGCCAGGATTCGAACTCACTACCTTTTGGTAACGAGAACGATGCCCTAACCAACCAGGCCACCGCGGCCCGGTATTTGCTTCTAAATTATGAAGACCCACTTTCAAGACTATAATGGTACACTCAATGGGCAACCCAGTGTTTAGATGCCATCACTTTCGAGTTTCTAGTAGTTCTGAAAAACTGGAAATTATAGTAGCCGGGCATTATTAAACAACAACAATATAACGCTTTCAAGGTGATAGATTCCCTAAGAGTCCTCATATTCGCAGATAGATTTTGCTAACTAATAACTTAAATTAACGTAAATAATTTTTACTTAATTTTATTATATCAAATTATTTTTATTAATATTTTTTTTACAATAATTTTTTTTCATTACATTAAAAATTAAATTAAGATTTTTAACAAAAATGCTAACTCAAGAATGTATTTTTTTAAATTGCTCCTCTTATGTTTCATTGTAAAATGCTTTTTACTTTTTCTTCAAAAATACTCCTAATGCCTTTCTAAGTTTATTATATTATCATTTATGGATACTTAACACTCTTAAGCTTCTCTTTAATTATTATTTTATATTGTTTGTTCTCATTTCTTGAAGAAATTGTCAACAATAATATTTTTATTTAATATTAAATCATTTAAAACTGTCATCAATATGCAACCATCAAATTAGTAAGGATAATTTTATTATGAGAAAGTTGGCCAAAACCGAATCTGTCTATAAGATTGGAATCCACCATTTTTGATTATAAATTAATTCTTTCATTTGTTGGAATGTGTGAAACTAGAGTCAGACTGTCTTTATGTAACTTGGAAAAGATTAAAAAAATTTTGTTTATTGTCATCGAAGTTTTGAAAAATTCAATTGAGGAGATGTTTCAAATATTATTCTTCTACTTTTGTAATTTCTAAGCTAAATTTTTGTGAGATAAAATATTTTCAGTTGTTATTTTGAATGAATAAACCATAGCTTGTATTAAATTTGAAATAAGACAATCCGTATTTTCTGACAAATGACATTGTCGGATGAAACCAGAATTTCGGCACTATAACTAGGTAGTTTTGGATGCCTCTTTTTAATGTATTATTTAATTTGAAAATTCATATACTCAAAGCCTTTAATGCTCAGAAATTTTTTTACGTCATTCGAGTGCTTAGCATGCATTTCGCGAAAGAATTATATTAGTTTGGGGAAAAAGAAATCCATTATTTTTACGTGAACTTTTTGTAACTTCTTTCAGATTCGCTTTGTAAAAAGGTTTAAAACAGTTTTCATGTAGATTTTTAGGTCTTGCGCGTTACGACTGCTGACATTCGGTTAACTTTTTTACCGCATGTCAACAGTCGTAACGCACAAGACATGCGGTTAACATGCGGGATCATTTTTGATATTTTATAGACATTTTCGACGATGCTGTATCCACATGCGAGGTGCATCTCTAACATCAAAAATACCCGAACGGAATCGACGAAACAAAAATTGTACGTAACTGGTTGTTACAGTCTTATATAGGATGATAAACAACTTTCACCATTTTAGCCACCCGGCTATCTTTTTCGCCGTTACAAGAGAAAAACGAAAATGTATCAAATTTTCTGTTTGTTATCTTCCATTTTTAAGACCTTGTACTCGTAACTGAATTAATCAAACAAAAAAAACCGCAAGATGGTATTTTAGTGTCAAATGTCACCTTTCCAACGAGCATAAATCTGAAATTGTTTGATAGATACCTCACGAGATATCGATCACTAAAGACGTCTACCGAAATAATAATGGATTACTTTTTCCCCAAACTAATATAACTTACTATAAATTCTAAGTAAGTTAAATTAAGATGTACTTGCATTTAAATTCAGTGATTTTAAAACCCATGTATGCTCTTCAGTGTAGGAGGAACATTGTACTAATTTTACCCGACCTGATTTTACCCGACCAGTTCAGTTAAAACCGGATTTTGGATTACTGTTGAAAAATAATTTATTTATTTATTAAGATACTGTCCTTTCAAATTAAAGGACATTTATTTTTGGAAATAAATGATTAATTTATTATTAAGATTACAAACTGATATAACTTCTGTAGTTGCTGTGTAAAAACACAAGAAGATAGGAGGTCTGGTTTGCTCTGACTTTCCTCTATATATTGTTTGAAAAGAATGCTGTAGTATTTTAATAATACACTACTGTCCATTAAAATTGCTACACCAAGAAGGCGACATGCTACAGACGTGAAATGTATGCGAAAGGAAGATGGTGGTGTGATATGCAAATGACTAGCTTTTCAGCGCATTCAGACAAAGCAAGCGCCAGTAGCGACACCTACATTGTGTTATAATGAGGAAATTGTTCAGCCGGTTCCTCATACACAAATTGCATTTGAACGTTGTTGCTTGGTGAAAAGTTGTTGCGATGCCTTGTGTAGGAAGGAGAAATGCGTACCAGCACGTTTCTGACTTTGATAAAGGTCGAATTGTAGCGTACCGGGATGGCGGTTTATCTTATCGCAGAATTGATGCTCACGTCGGTCGAGATCCAATGACTGTTAGCAGAATATGGAATCTATGGTTTCAGGACGTTAATACGGAACGCCATGCGGGATTTCAACGGCCACCTATCACTAGCAGCCGAGAAGACAGGCATATTATCCGCATGGCCGTAATGGATCGTGCAACCACGTCACGAGCCGTGAGTCAAGAAACGTGGTCGTTTGGAAGACAACAAGTGTCTGCACGAACAGTTCGACGACGTTTGCAGCAGCATGGACTCTCAGGTCGGAGACCATGGCTGCGGCTTCCCTTGACGCTGCATCATAGACAAGAACGCCTTCAATGGTGTGATCAACGACGAACCTCGGCGCACGAATGGCGAGACGTCATCTTTTCAGATGAATCCAGGTTCTGTGTACAGCATCATGATGGTCGCATCCGTGTTCGGCGGCATGGTGGTGAACGCACACTGGCAGCGTGCATTCATCAGCGTCATACTGGCCCATCACATGGCGTGGTGGTATGGGGTGCCATTGGATACACGTCTCGGTCACCTCTTGTTCGCATTGATGGAGCTTTGAACAGTGCACGTTACACTTCTGGTGTGTTACGACCTGTGGCTCTACCCTTTATTCGAGCCCTGCGAAATCCTACGTTTCAGCAGGATAATGCCCGACCGCATGTTGTTGGTATTGTACGGACTTTCCTTGATACGGAACATGTTTGGCTGTTGCCCTGGCCAGCACGTTCTCCAGATCTTTCACCAATAGAAAACGTCTGGTCAATGGTTGCCGAGCGACTGGCTCGTCACCAAACGCCAGTCACTACGGTTGATGAACTGTGGCATCGTGTTGAAGCTGCTTTGGCATCTGTACCTGTACATGCAATCCAATCTCTGTTTGACTCAATGCCCAGGCGTATAACTACTGTTATTACTGCCAGAGGTGGTTGTTCTGGGTACTGATTTCTCAGGATCTATCCAGCCAAATTTTTTGAAAATTTAATCACTTGTTATTTCTAGTATAATATATTTGTCCAATAAATATCATTTTGTTATCTGCATCTCTTCCTGGTGTAGCAATTTTAATGGCCAGTAGTGTAATTATTGTTATTGTTCCTAATCTACCATCTATGAAACCTAAGAATGATACTCCTTAAAAATCGCAAATGGACATGTAATAAGAACATGCTTGAAAACTAAACAATGGATGAGTTTTGGATTAGGTTGCCTACTTAACTGGGATATGTGCTTCGCTTCAATATAATGGAAATACTGAACTCCTTGATTAGACTTATCAATGAATTCTGTCTAAAAACTTACCTGTTTTCATAAAAATGTTTAAAGAAAATGGTTTTTTGAAAGTTTTCATCTATAAATATTTGCATCATGGTTTTAGTTATGCAAATCATTGTAGTAAATGTTGATATTTCTTTTTTTTTCGTAGTCAGAACTAAAAAATCAGCTGTTAAGAACATAATAAATCAAATTAATTATCATCACATTTTCTTTTACATGTAAATTAACTTTTACTTAAATATAACTTTTACTTAAATATTAATTATAGTTTTAATAATTAATTAAATAACTTTTAGATGAAATTGCTTATAATATATTTTATTACATAAATAAATTTTAATTATTCAGTGATTTTTGAGAAAAGAATATTAACTATATTCATTTAATTATTTATTATATAGGTATATAGTTTTTACAATATTTAAATAATTAATCTATAAATAATTTCAGTATGCATTGTATGGTGGAGAAATAATTGTTGCAAGTTGTATTGAATGTGGAACACATCATATTGATTTAAGTGCAGAATTAAAGGTAATATTTTTATTCATTATTTCAGGATACGTATTTATTATTTAATAATACTTGTTTATTTAATTTTTTTTACTATTTCCTTTTAAAATTTATGTTTCTATGCTGATTACTTTTTCTGTACACGTGTTGAATTTTTCTTTAGGAATTATATTTTCTGTATTTTAATGAAGTAAATAAAGTTATAATTATTCAATTCAATAAATACCTGTTAGAAATAAAAATCTGCCCTGAAATGATATTTTCTAACTGTTCTCTTTTAAAACATAAATAAAAGTCAATTAAATCCACAATTGAAAAAAAAAAAAAAAAACAAGCTATGAATTAAAAATGTATTTAAACTAAAATAGATTTTTTAGTTTGGTTACATTTTTAATTCTATTCTTATTTTTCAACATACCTTTGTTAGGAATAGAAATGCCATAATGTTGAAGTATTTACTCATTTGAAGATTTGAGTTTGCTTGAGAATAGTTATATAATCATAAAATCCATTATCGTTTGCAGTTCAAATCTAAGTAACTCACACCATAGGTTTATCCTAGTAAATTTTACACGTCACACGACTGAAATTATATTAGGTTGGGGGAAAAAAAATCCATTATTTTCACGTGAACTTTATGTAACTTCTTTTGGATTCGCTTTGTAAAAAGGTTTAAAACAGTTTTCATGTAGATTTTTAGTTCTTGCGCGTTACTACTGCTGACATGCGGTCAACTCCGACCATTTTTGATATTTTACAGACATTTACGGCGATGCTGTATCCACATGTAAAGTGCATCTTTAACATCAAAAATACCCGAACGGAATCGACGAAACAAAAATTGTACGTAACTGGTTATTACAGTCTTATACAGGACGATAAACAACTTTCACAATTTTAGCCACCCGGCTATCTTTTTCACCGTTACAAGAGAAAAACAAAATGTATCGAATTTTCTGTTTGTTGTTTTCCATTTTTAAGACCTTGTACTCGTAACTGAATTAATCAAACAAAAAACCGCAAGAGGATATTTTAGTGTCAAATGTCACCTTTCCAACGAGCATAAATCTGAAATTGTTTGATAGATACCTCACGAGATATCAATCACTACAGACGTCTACCGAAAAAATAATGGATTACTTTTTCCCCAACCTAATATTATACTTAGGCATTTCATTGCATCTGTTCAGATGTCAGCATTGGTTTCAAGATTTCAGTAGGCCCAAAAGAGGTCCACTAAAAATGTCAAAGTCCCCAAATGAATTTTATAACACACTTCTTAAGGTTGATCATGTGGATAACCATTTAAATAGAATCTTAATTTGCAATAAAATAATAAATTTAATCCATTATTTAAAAGCTTGTAATTTTTGTATTTAATTGTTAGCACTTCAAACTAAATAGTGAGCTTGCGTTAATTTTTAAAAACAATCATTCCTTGTAACAAGAAATGAAATAAATAGATTGCACCAATTTAAGACCTGCACACTGCATGGCCGGCATAGTGGTGGGCCATCGCTCTTCAGGGCATGAAGTTCCAGGAGCGTTTCCAGCCGATTTTCAATTATGGGATGTTGCGCTTCTACTATTTGCATTTACGTCTGCTGGGATTGGGGCGCAGGAGTTTTTGAAGATTCCTCTCTCATGACACGTGATTATAGTCCAGAGTCTAAGAAAGGTCTCCCTGAATGTAATTTTGCGGTGGACATTAAAATACTTATCAGGTATTTTAATGTCTACCTTAGCTGTCAGGATATCGATATATGGTGCAAACTTTTTCACAGCCTTTCAAATGGCCATTGATTTGGTAAAGGAAAATAAATTTCATTGCATAAAGATTACAAAGATTAGTCATATTAATAGTTTAAATAATATAACACGTCAAAAATTCCTTATTTAATATCAGAATTTATATGTGCGTATGTTATCAAACTTTTCTAAAAATTATACAGGAAATTTCTAAAATGTTTGAAACATTTGGTATTTAATATTACATATACATTCCAAGTAACAGCATCAATGGATAGACACATGCAAAACAATTTTTATCGGTACAATTCAGCCAGGGAGTTTTTCGTCTCATAAAGTTTACGAAGGGAGTAATCAATTTCATGTTAAGTGCAGCAAGAAGCATGGATATTTTGATTTAAATCTTGGTTTTCTAATCAAAGCTCATGCTTTATTTCTGTTAGCGATATCTATTACAAAATTCTGATTTGTCATGATATCCATATATGGTGTTTATTTTTGACTCAGAATAGCTTATACAGCCTAATGGCGAAAACTATTATAAGATAATTTTAAGTTCATCACGTGTATATATATAAATATATATATAATATTTAATTTTCCTCTCGTATTTCGTATAATAAACATAAAAACATGAACGAAAAATTTTAAATCCAAAATATTTTGATATTTATTTATTCATTAAGTAATAAATAATAGAAAAAATCTACGAAATTTCAAATTGAATAAATGTGTACTTTTTGATTGAAACACTTTCCTTTGAGAATATCATCTGTTGTTTAGTGTGTCTAATTGTGTGTTTTTGTATGACTAATTGCAATGAAACTCATATACATATATATACATTATATATTATGTATGTATGATACGGGCCGCAGTGACCTGGTTGCTTAGGGCGTCGTTCTCGTTATCAAAAGGTAGTGAGTTCAAATCCCGGCTTAGCCGAAGATCCGTCGTGTTCATTAATGGCGACTGGGGCACGTAAAATCTGTCGGGTCACAATATCGTCCATGTTCCCATTGCAAATTAATACCTCTGGTGGTGGTTCGAGCCAAGCCTTGGGTCTTCACTGGTTTCAATCTCTAAATTGCAATATTCAGATGGTGCTGCCATCTCTGAGCCAAAATTCGTACTTCCACCTTCGTATGAGGGTGCTCTAATAAAAAACGGAAGACGCTCTCTCTGACTTCATACGCCTAGTCTCCGACAGGTGGGCTTGGCGTTGCCAAGTGTCATCAAAAACAACAAACAACAAAATATATGATACAAATTGAGACTCATTGTGCTTTAGTAGCACTTCAGAACAAATGACCCCGGGATTGGTTTCAACCAATATTGAACAACGGTAGGTGGCCTTATGCATTCACTTCTGTTAGGGTGGGTGCGCTTTAGTAACTTTCCAGGTCTATTTCTTTGCGACACTTATATATATATATATATATATATATATATATATATATATATTATTAAATTTCTGTATTTTTCTATTTAGTACTTGGAAACAATTCAGGTAAAATACTTCGATCTTGCTAAAGAAAACAAAGTATATATTTTAGAAGCATGTGGCTTCGGGAGTTTGCCAGCAGATTACGGCATTTCATTATTAAGAGGAAAATTCTCAGGTAAATTTTATTGGTATTTCCCAAATTTATTTGTTAAGTTCTTCTTTTGAAATTAAACTATTTTTTAAACATTAGCATTTCTTTTTTATTTTAATAAAAGTAATTTATATTAATTTATTTATATGCTTTAATTTATGTAAAAAAAAAAGCTTATAGATTATATGAATTGATGGAATTATAAATATAATATTTCACACTTTTAGATGAATTTGTTAAAAAATGCATAATTGGTATTATATAAATATTGTTTTTCACAACATATTAAAATAACTTTGATTTGATTATTTGTTTGAATATATAAACTAAAAAAAGAGAATTATCATCAATTTTCGGTGATTTTTTTATTAAATTGTCAGCAAAGACCAATGTAGTGTTTCATTAAGACATTTTGATGCCAGCAAAATAGAAATTGAATATAAAATTTCATAAAGTTAAATATTATATAACTATATAGTTAATTAATAAAGTTAACTAACCAATAATATACACAACAGATCATAGCATTAGTTTGGAGTTAGCAATCCTGTGTCATGGTTCTTAATATGTAAAAGTAATGTGAAGTAAATATCAAAACCAAATTAA
>JAPDSC010105574.1:0-12321 GCA_026290005.1 Latrodectus geometricus | reverse complement strand
AGCAAGAAAAACATATTAGTTTAATTTAATTTGAACACCACAAATAAATAAAACTGCAGAATATGTAAAAGAAATGAAAACGAAGCACAATAACGTTTTTTTTTTTTATTTTAATTACCAGTGTGGAATTATATTTATTTTAAGAATAATTTTAATTTCAAAAGTTACTTTTCAATCAAAACATAATTTGATGTTTCCAATAAATTTTCACAATTATTTCATCAATTTCTTTCTGGTAAATGTTTTAAAATATTCTAAAAAATGAAAATACAATAAATTTTACAGATAAATATTTGCATGTTTTGTTAAACATAAATGCATATTTGTAAAGCATATAAAATATGAAATTGTTGCAAATAAAAAAGCAGGGTTATAAAAGTAATGCTTTTTTGGCAAGGATTAACTTTAAGCACAAAGGTATTTGAATTGAAAACATCAAACACTTATATGTAAATTATGCAACTAAAATCAAAGCAATGAGCATATAAAGTAATTTATTCATAAGCAAGTTAATCATTTAAATCAAAATTAATAAATTTGCTCTATTTACATGAGTTTAAGATTGATCTTATGACTGCAGAGGAGAGCATTAATTAAGTATTAAATGAAATAACAGAGAATCAGAAAATCACCAGAGGATGTTTTATCAAATTTTGCAGCAGAGATATTAATGTTGAAAATAAATTCTTTGATTATTGGTCTGGATTACAGCAAGTGACCAAAATAAGAGATCAATATTAAGAAGATTAAACTCTATGCAAGAACATAAAAAAAAAAAAAAAAAATTTAATGTTTCCAGTCATCCACCTCAGCAATGTATAGAAATATGACAAGTAGCTTCTTAATTAACTTACTTTCCTTAACAAAATACAGAATTTTGGCATTTTTTTCTGTGTTCTTAACAAATTCTTTGTTTTTTTCTATAATTGCATAAAAGGAAAGTATGCTGTAAATGCCTAATTTAAAGTAATTCTTTTTGTCAATTTCGCAAAAATAAATTTTCAAAAGTATTATTCATAAGACTATTAAAGTGATATATGTGACAACACTAACTAATAGAACTCATGTTCCTACAAGACAAAAAAATAACCATCATATTCCTTATTTTAAATAAAATTAAATTCAAAAGTAATCAGAGATCTCAAAAGCAATTGGATGCCAAGTAGATACTGATTGTTGAACTATAAACTATATTAAATGTAATATAATTTCATATGTAACAAAGAACTTCATTAATCCTATACCAATCAATTTTTTAAAGAATAATCTAGAGTTTTTTAGCAAATAGTTTTTCTGAAGCTAAATTCAAAAATGTGTTCAAATGATATTCGTTTAAGCATATTAAAAAAAAACCATGCAGAAGCAAAATATTGCCTGAGAAATCAAATCAGATTCTTCAAAACATCTTTCCTCACTTTACAAGCTTTAAATTACACTATAATCTTTCATGATGCATGAATGTGCTACAAGTATACTCATTTACATATCACATATTGGTACACTCATGCAACAAATTTCAAAGATAATTTAGATAATTTTTTCTAGAAGTAAATTTTCAAAAGCTAGCAGTGATTATATATAATAATTTTTATTAATTCAAATTAAATTACTTAAGCTAATTTCACAAACTATTAGCATGTTTATGTTAAGTTTTATATACCTATCATTAATTACAGTTTGTATATTTTTTCAAATTTAAAATATATTTATGTTTTGTTCAGTGTACAATAATTATAAGATGTCCAAAATACAATTATTTCACTGCTAGAGAAGACTCTAAAGATTGTGATAATGATTAAATAATAATTAGAAACATGTATGAAGATTCGGGTAAAGTTAAAGCAATATTTATAATTTAAAATAGTATTAAATACCTATTTATCAACAATAGAAAAATATACACCAATAATAATATATTGTACTAAATGTCAAAAAACATAATTCACATATTCTCAACTTAAAATTATTCATAGAATTTGATTGCAATCAGATATTAACTACAAATTTTGAAGAAAAATTTTCTTCATATAAGACTTAAATTCTATTAAGTATAAGTACGTACTTAATCAATTAAAAGATGCTTATAGTTTAGGAAATAATATTTATTCTAGAAAATATAAAGCTTTTAGTTTTAAAGTAAATTTTAAAATTTACCAAATAATTGCTCTTATGTTGCATACCAATATAAATGCATAGTTTAACCTTATTAAAAAATGTAATAATAATTTTAAATCATTTATAAATTACCAAAAGGCCATCAAATATTTCTCCATTCCACAGTAAAATATTTCTTTTCTCATCTTGATATGGCTGTGATTCTAACAATGAACCCCTTAAATGCAAGACTGATGAAATGAAAACTAAATTCAATGCATCCTTGAATGAGATATTTAGTTTCTGAAAATCATCAGGACCTCGATTTTTCAGCTTTATACTAATATCCTGAAATTAAGATAAATATAGTAGTTTTTAACTGTCATAATATCAAATGGTAAGTATTTACAAAAAAGCTAAGTTTTCATTTATCACTTTATGCTAACATTTTACAAACATGCATTAAATTTGTGCAGAATCTACAATTTTAAATCGATTCTGCGTCTCAAAATAACATTCATCGCCAAGAAAGGAATTGAATCCATCTTTTGAATTGAAGAACAAAATGTTAACCATTAAACTACCAAATAGAGGGATGTTATTATTATACGGAGCAAGATCAATGAAAAATTAGGTATTAAGAACTATCAATATATAAAAAATATTGGGAAACTTTATAATAATTATTTTTACCTTAATTTTTTTACAATCTAAATGTTTATACTAAAATCAAAGTAGATTAGAATTACATAATTTAATAGGATATTAGAATAAAAATATTATTTCAAAATTTTGATATTTTATAATTAATAAATTTTGCTGTTGGTTTTATCAGACTGTTCTTTTAATGTTGGTTTTTATAAATGTTATTAACTATTTTTAATAAAATGTAAAGTTCTTATTCAATTCTAAGATATTTGATAAAGTCTATCAGGAAAGATGTTTTCAAACCTATTTTTAAAAGCATCCCAAAGATTGCTTCATGAGGATTACACTTGATGCTTTGATGAAATACCCTGTTTTTTAATAAGTTGCACAAAACCTAGTCTTCTTTACTAGTTTTATTGCTTTCCAACAAAAAACTTAGCATATTTTCAACATTCTGGTTTACATCCTCAATCAAACATTGAGTCTGACTTTGCCAAGTTTTTTCTTATACAATTTTCTTATCAGGCCACATTGCTGAAGCTTCTTCTATGATTTGATTACTGAACTCATGACCATTATCAATAATCAGATGGCCCAAATATAGTAAAAATGTCAAATAAATGATATTAAATATTTGGTAAGTTTGATAACTTCTTCTACAGGTTTGCTTTTTAGAACATGCAATTGTACAAATTTTATTAGGTGGTCTTGATAGACAAATATAGGTATATTTGAAATCATTATCATGTTGCAACTGCATATCAATTAAATTCACCTGGTATCTTAAGCTTATCCCTTTAAAGACCATTGGCCAATTAATAAGTCTGTTATTGGGTACTTTTGACTTCTTTTGCAACTTTCACTCAGGTTCAAGTAAATCATCATGCTCTCATAGTAACATTTTTGTCTATAGTATATAACAGCTATATGATATATTCTATGTTAAATCAGGAAACTATTTTTCTTATGTTAAAACATATAAAAAAATCATCCAATTATAACAAGCAAATTTACTCATTAAATAATATATTTCCATAAGTTTCATTTATTGAAATAAATACTATGTTTAAGCTAGAAAAACCATTTAACATGATGGAGGCATGAGTACACTTATTAAAATAAAAAGAAAGCTAAGGAAGAAAGAATTATTTAATAAGGTTTAGTTCAGTTGAAATAATACCATTTTTCAAAGAAACTGAGATATCAACTATATGATCAAATAATAGGCTACAAGTAGAGAATTATATAACATTATTGAGAAACATTTCTTTCCAAACTTTATAAAATCTTAAATAAAGAAAATTATATATTAAGAGTATTGGGGGAAAAAAAAAAGCTGCTGCATTAAATTTTTCTACACTCTATATAATTTACTGCCAGGGCCTTCCCCAGGATGAATATAAAAGAAATTTATTCATATTATCTCTCAAAAATAATCAAATTCTTTGCTATACCTTAATTTTATCATCACTATAATGACATTTATCTTCTAGATTTCTATTTTCTGTAATTACATCATTTACAAAAATTCTAAGGGCTATTTACTTCTTCCAGTCACGTATTTTTAGAAAAAAGACTTCCATGCAATGAAAAGAAACTGTCTTTGCTACAAACTCTTCACTTTTTTTTTTTTTTTTTCAGTAATTATGTTTGGGAAATATTCAATATCTACTGATCACTATGATTTGTTGTATATTTAAATGCAAACTAGTAAGAAAATATTTCTTGATATTTTCAATCAAACCATGAATTTAACTACTTCCCTTTTCATACTATAAGATGAAAAAACCACAAATACATGCATATAATTATTTTTAGAACTTTTTCACTATAAAAGCATTTTCTGCGAATTACAGTTAATTTGTTTCCTAGCCCCAAAATATCATCCTATAAGCAGTAAATGCATGTCACTTTATAATTAATTAAGTAATATATTGTCTGCTGGGTTAGTCTATACTTTAGGGGGGGAGATCCCCTTTAACTAGCCCGATTTGTTTACATTCTGCAATATCGCCAATATCCGCTCTATTCTCGCCAAATGATTGCCAAGTGAAGGGATTACAATTACAATCTGGTTTATCTAGAAAGGGTGTATGTATAGCGTATGACGTTAAGATCTAGGCGGTGTTAATAATGTAATGAGAAAATATGATTGGATATAATATTCTACGTCATTTTTTTCATGTAATTCTGATATTTCCTGTTTTCGTTTATTTCTTCATTAGAATCATTCATTTGTAAATACAAAAAACTGAATTATTAATCGATTTCGATTCTTCATTTCCCAATTAGATAATAATTATATAATATATATTATAGAACAGCGAAATAACAGTATTCTATAATATTTTATATATTATAATATATAGAGAAAATTAAATTTTAAATGAAGAAATATCAAATTCAAAAACCCATAAAATACACAATTCTGCTAAAATAACTATTTACAAAAAAATTTTAGTTTTTTCTTAAAAACATAATCTAAAACTAAAAATATTATTTTCATTAAATCATAAATTTTATAAGAATCTAATAAAACTCCAATACGTTAACTGAGGCTGTAACACTAATTTGGATAAATTTGTTTTCATTTAATCATTTTAGAAAATATTATAAAATTAAATAATACGTCGGTAATTAATAATAAGAAACCAATAATTGATATTCCAAATCTATTATTACAATATTATGAAAAATCATATTATTTAGGTGCCTTTAGATATATTGATGATTTTATAATTTTTATTATTTAGAAAAATTTGATAAAATTTCAAAAATATTTATCCTGAGGACTTTAAATTAATTTATTTATCATAATATTGTATCATTTTACGTCAACATAAATATCCAAAAATTTATTTTTAAATTTTAATCAATTTTATTTTAAGTTATTTATGTTTTTTGTAATACTAAAAGCAACATAATAGTTCATAATAAATCAGATTATTACATTACCAATTAACTCATGTAACTGAAGATTAAATATTAATAAGCTTAATGTTTATAGAAAATGAATGGAGTTACTTAGTTAATGGTCAATTATGCTCAAAATTTTCAACAAGCCTATATTATAATTTTTTATTACACTTAATATGAATTTCATTTAATTATTTTGAAATGTGAAAAATTTTAAGGAAACGAAACGCTACGATATAGAATTAAAATTAATTTCATCATGTTAAGATTTACGTGTTGACTTTTATATTTCTCGATTTATTTTAATATTTTCTGTTGGTATGTATAATTGTATGTATAACTGTTGGTTGTATAATTACAACATAAATTTACAAATATTTTCATTTAAAATATTTGTGTCTTCAGTAAATGTATGCAATATACCAATACCTAATGTATTTAGATGATCAAGATGAAACAAAGAAAAAACTATAGAATTTAATATCAATAAGACAAAATCAGGAAAAAATCAAGATAAACAATGTAATATAATTAAGGAAAGAGTTTTTTTTACAAGTTAAAATAAGAAGTTATAAAGTAGGTTAAAATTTCTTAATGTAGATTAAAAATTAAAGTATAATCAAAGTGAAAGGTGTTTTCGGCATTCATATGAGAACTTCAATCCTTTGGTTGCCCTTCTGTAGTTATAAAAATTATGCATTACTTCAATTTTACAAGCGTTTCCCTATTACCTGCACATTTTAAAATAAAATCAATAGCAAAATCATTATTTTTAAGTTGATTATTTAAGCGATTAACTTGTTTTTTGATAAATTTTAGATTATTGTAAATATGATAAATTTGTTTTAATTTATTAAGTATTACATGTGTATAATCAACTACATTTAGAGATATTTTCGATAAAACCAATCAATTTAATTTTAAAGTTTATAAGATAATTTATTTGAAATCCAACATCTCTTTAAAAATTTACAGAAATGGGAAACAAAAATGCAGAAACACTTAAATGATTATAAATTACTTCATGAGAATTAAACGAGAAATTCAATATTTTTACTAGAATAACGAATGTTTAAGTTAAAACAAATGGAAACAAAAACTTCTTTTTTTTTACAAATAAAATTGTGTTTATATTTTAAGATTATTTTAAGATTATTTTGTTTTATATTTAATTGTATGTAAATTTCAATTTGTCTACACTATAATAATATTTAAAAAATAACTCAAGTAATGAATTTGCTTATGGAAACAAATCTTCCATTTATATTAGAATAAATTGAATTCTTCAATAATCTCATATTGGCAATCAGATGAAAGGCAATTTCATGAATTGTAGAATGCCTTAAAAAATTTCAAAGAAAAGGTTGTCATATCTATTAAAAAGTTTTATTTAAATTTATATTCGCTTTCTATTTCACCAAATTGATTCATAATAATAGAATACTAATAGGACTTAATAAAAAGTAGTATATTGAAAATTTAACAACAAATGATTTTTGCACAGTTAATCTTTAGTCCATCACTTGGAATTATTTTCAAATTCAAGACATTAATCTAATAAATATTTTAATACAGTAGAAGTCCATTAATCCGGCATCCAACAGTCCGGAATGCCCGATAGTCCGGCATCGCTTCTGAAAATTGTAAAAATTTTGGTTTTCTCCCAAAGTATGTCTGTAAAGCAAATAAAAACGCTCGAGAGCTATTCGGAAGTTTTCTGGGTAGTTCGAGATCATCCGGAAGCGCTCGGTATTGTTCGGAAACAATTAGCTGCTGGCAAGTCAATAGTAAACGTAACTTTTGAGACTGTTTATAAAAAAAGTGATTTTCGTTCTAACTGTACATAGGGTGACCATGTTTTCAAAACCTAAGCCTAAATAAAGTGACTCAGATGTCGAAACGGAAGAAAAGGAAAAATCAGCTGGGCAGAAGTTGCAGAATCACTAAATAAGTTTATCTCTTTTGTTGAGGCTAGTACTAGCTACAGTGCTTCAGAAATTATTGATTTCCATATCATTAGAAATGAATTATAAACTAAACTTCAAAAGTCAAGAAAACAAAAAGACATTCATGACTTTTTTAAATCTAAGTGAAATATGTTTTACAGTACGTGCACATACATTATATGAAATGTAAAATAAACTTTGTTGTATGTATTTGCATACTGTATTTGTAGTTTAATTATTAACCTATTGTTCTTATAATTACTGTCCGATAGACCGGAATTTTCGGTAGTCCGGCACCGAGCCGGTCCCGAACGTGCCGGATTATCGGACTTCTACTGTAATCATTTTAGGAGTTTGAATGTTTTTATTATATTTCGAGTCTTTGAAATGTTTATTTTAATAAAAAAATATTAATTTTTTCAATCATATAATATATAAAAATATTATATAATATATTTGCATTTTAAATTTTAATGAAATAAATAATAATTAAATTAAAAATACAAAAAAATATTCTACAATATTAAATACATAATATGAATTAAAAAATAAATAATATAATTTCTTTCTTTATTATTTAAACAATTATTTTATTAATTTTAAATATTACTTTAAATATTATTTATTTTTTTATATGTTTCTGCATTTTTGTTTAATTCTTTGAATTATTATTTTAGTAATTAAAATGTATTAATTAATAAAACACTTTTTGTATTTATAAATTTTTTTTTATTCTTTTTATGCATATATATAAATTTAATATATATATAATATATAACATAAAAATAAATTATTGACAATAACAAAGATAAAAAGTTATTTATTAAATTAATGTTTTTTAAAACTATGCTTATTTAAGTTAATTAATTTGCTGTGTAGAATCCCCGTACCGTTGCCCGTCAAACTGTTCTTCCCTATTTAGGGAGGATCAGTTTGACGTCATTGAACACACCTCCTCACCAAATCTCGCTCTCCTTGGCAAACCCGTTCGGGTTTGCCAAGGAGAGCGAGATTTGGCGATATTGCAGAATGTAAACAAATCGGGCTAGTTAAAGGGGATCCTACTCTTTAGGGTGCCCCCTTGATTCTCGCCAAGTTGTGGTCGCGGTAGATCGCCAAACTGGGCAAAATCCAATCGTATTCTGATTGCAACAGAACAATTGATTGTTCTTTTCAACAAAAACCCCCAATAAAATCGATAGCTCAACAAAAATCACCAAGTTTGCCAAGGGGGCACCCGAAAATATAGTTTTACCTCAATGTATAGCATAAATTGTAGAATATTAACAAACCTCAAATGATTCTTCATCAAATTCTTCTTTCTTAAAGGATGGTTTTGAACAAATAACACTTAGGCAAATTCCACACATCACGAAATGCTCAATATTACCTGATAAAACATACAAAAGAATTAAACACACAGTCACACTTTTATCAATCTGAGAGTTTGATGGTGATTTTAGGTCCTGAAAATTTTAGAAACAATGAATTTTGACTCCACTAATTTCATAAATGCACTTTAATTATTAAAAAGTTTGGTTGCTAATCTACATTCTTCATTGCTGAGATAATGTGATATATTACGGAATCCGATAGTTAATGAATTAATTACATGAGGGATTCGAGGTTGTTTTGTTTGGATGTTTGCTTGGTTGTTATTGTTGTAAGAACCAAATGAAGTGAAAGTGGTTATGCTAAAACAGTTCCTGCTGCCAATTTCTGCCAGCCGAAAACGTCTCAATATTTTGAATCACAGCCAAGTGACGTAGTTAGCATTTAAACTGTACTTGTAAGTTTTCGTTTTATTTCGTTTACTCCCAGTGTGTGGTTTCCGCTTTCTAATCATATTATGTTTACCTATTGATTTCATAATGTTTACATAATTTAAATAGGTGACGAAATAATCCAGCAAAAAAAACAAAAGTTAATTTTATTTTCTCAAAAGTTCCAGTATCTTTCAAGCTCTGCTCTCTAAAAAACAAGGAATTTTACTTTTCCAATTACTAACAGATAAGATTATCGGAAATATGTAAAAGATTGGAACACAATTAGACACTTTTTAAACTTATACTCTATCATATGCAACAAAATTTATACCTTATCATTGGAGTTTTATAAAATAAGTTGGATTGTAAAAAGATACAAAGAATTAAAAGATAAACAGGATCTGCGATAAAAGGGATAGAATCTAAACTTGTCTCCTCTTTACTCATACCTCAATCCCAATTTTTAAAGGACCCTATTAATTGGAAAAATAATATACATAAAGAAGAGTTCCAAAAATGGATTTTTTTTCAGACTCCAATTAAGTATTGCAATAATCCTATCCCTCTCCATGAATGATTAGATTACCATCTCAATAATTTTGGTATAAAATTCCTATAATAAAGAGATTTATTCAACATTATTATACACATTCTAAATATAGCGTGAAAAAACTACTTTAGCTTAGACGTCGGTCAATTTACCACTGAGGATTAAGTTATAGAATAAATTATAGGAGATGGTAAATTTGTTTCCATTTTTAGTACAATTAAAACTTGTTAATATCTTTTCCCATGAAAAGATGAATACACTTTATTAAAGAAATAAAATATCACCCCCTCCTCTATTTTATCAGAACAAATAAAAATAGGTATACGTACGTATGATGTACTTGTTTGGATCTAACAAATCAAACAGTTCTATTTTACAATAAGATCGAATCTATTAATACTCGAGAACACGATTGCCTAGCTGATAGTTAAAAATTCGTTTAATTTGAATGTATAGTATTGGGTCAGACCTTTGATTCAACAGTTTAGGGATTGAATCTTAACGGGTGCTGTTGTTTATAGTTATCCGGAATAAACTTCAAACTATTATTTTATTTATGTCAGGTCTATTTATTCCTCGAATGCAAAAAAGAACCTTTATTTGACAAACAAAATCAAAACATGAACCACGACCATGATCTTAGATATCATTAGAGTAAACATTGGACTAAGAATTCTTTTAAATTTTAATTAACAAAAATTTTGTCCCAAATTTGTTTAATAATCCTGAATTTTATTTTTTGTAAAATATACTCTAATTTTATTATGGTGATGTAAACTTTTATTTTTATCCAATTACATATATTTAGTAAATTAATGATATTTGCATGCCAAATCACTTCTTTTACGTTTTAAAATTGCACAACAAATTAATTTTATTTAATTGTTATAAAAAATTTTGCATACTTAATACCCACATAGATAATATATATCAATAAAATAAATTGTGTGTATATTTGGTTTAAAGAAGCCAAATCAAACTACAATCTTAATTAACGTCAGGTAAGCAGATAAATTTTAATCATATTAAATTTCAAACACCATTTTTACTTTCATCAATATTGAAGTAAATAACTGTTAGTACTTTTATTTCGTTAGATAATAAATTATTTAACATTTCATTTTAATAATAAAATATAGAGGAAATGTCAACCTAGAGCAATTTTAGCTCTAAAATTGAAGTTAATAAAGATTTACTTATTATGAAATATATACATAAGCTAATTATTTTAAAATGCTTGATAGAAGGTTTATCTATCTAAATTTCATAAGAAATTTTATTTTTAATTAATGAATGTTCACATCTATTTCAGACATGAATAATAGTAGAGATATCTAAAAGCTTTTAAACTTCTCTTGAAGAAAGGCATGATACCGTCCATTGCAGTTCTGTTAAATTTCTCGGTATATAATTATTAGAGCGTTAAAGAAATTCTCGTTTAATACGTACCTAAAACCTTTAAACCCCTTCAAACTCATCACAAATTTTTAAGCTATTATCTGCCCGAAACATTTTAAATCCTCATTTTCTTTCTACTTTGGCCAAATAATCAATTTCAAAAATTTCAGTTTTACTTAACACTGCATACGTCAATTCTTCTTGAACAATTGCTTCCGAGTGATTTCATTGCATTTTGTACCATTATATTATAGAAATTTCCAACTGCAAGGAAAATCATAGACAAAATCTCTTTCTTAGCTTAATTCTTCCAATTTTAATGATTAGTTATTTTGTAATACTATCTATAAACTGAACTGTCAATTTGTCTGCAAATAGTTGAACTGTTGTCAAATGCTTTGGACATGTTTGATTAGCTGAAAATGTATAAATATTTCTGGTATTTCTAAGAGCATTCAGAGTTTTTTCAGAGAGAGAGAAATTCTTTTACTAAAGATATCAATACATTCTTCTATACTGTATAGTAAACTGAAATCTCCCATGCTTGGAATCAGTATTTGGTTGAAACTTGTCTTAAGGCAAATATTCTTTTTCCATGTGATATCTTTATTTAGGTTTTATTATAAAAATTTTAATTAATAACAGAGGCTTAAGTTATGGGAAGTTTTAATCGTGATTATATATTTACTACAATAATAATTTATCATAAGTCACAATATCAACAACAGCACGCAATTATGAAGTGTTGTCTCACTTAGACACATGACGTTAAGAAAAACATTTTTCTATATAATAGTTCTTTATAATAGTATATAATGGTTTTCATATAATCAGTTATTTCCAGCCTCTTTTATCCATTAAGTCTTTCATATCAATCTTTCAACTATAGTTGAATTTAATATCTATAATTGAATTTAGTAATATGGAAAAGTAAACCCCAACTAATCAATGATTTTCCGATTTCTGCACTATAATAAACAAATTTCGGAAATAACCCTTTAAT
>JAPDSC010105564.1:43181-59357 GCA_026290005.1 Latrodectus geometricus | reverse complement strand
TATATATATATATATATATATATATATATATATATATATATATATATATATATATATATATAAAGAGAAAGAGTGAGTTTAGTTATTATTTAAAGTTGTTGAGTCAATATTTTCTTTCGAAATATAAAATATTGACTTAAATAAACTCGTCTTCTACATTTATTTTTTTATGTCTAATGTAGATTAATATACTCAAATTCTGATCAACATATTAATTATACTGAAATTCTGCTTAACATTAGTTATTACGAAAAGGGACTTTGAAAAAAATTTTTAAAGTTTATTTGAGTACTAAATTCAGTTTTTTAATATTGTTATTTCCATTTTTTTTAATATTTTGCATTTGTGATGTATAATTTCACTATTAATAAGATACGTAATTGAATAAATTCTATAAATTAATAAGTTCTATACATAAATTATATAATATTTAGAGCCTTTAATGTCTTATGAAGTTTCTTATTAAAGAGAACTGTAACTCCCCCGCACATACACTGTGTACCTTACTTTCAGGGGTCATTTTCTGTGACGTCATTTAACTTCAAGGTCAATGTTTTCCTGTAAATGTGTTTTTCGAACGGAAAAATACTATACATTTATCCATTAAAAAGCTAATGCTATCCAGTTCTTAACTTATTTTAATCATGAACATACTCTTTAATCCATATTTAAGGAGTTTACATTTTTGCTTGACGTAGCTTGACACATTTAGAAATAAGAATTATTCATGCAGCATTTCAGGACATTAAATTCTTTTAATTTAAATTTAATTTCCCTTAATTTAGACTTATTTCTCACATTGAATATATAAATAAATTTCGTGACAGTTTATGGGAAGAATATTTTTACACAATGGTAGATTCTGTAAAACTCTGCAAAATTTACATATTTTATTTGATGGGAAAGATAAAGTACTTATATTTTAATGTCTGTATTCCATCAATATCATTATTTATAAATCACGTCTATACTTGTTAGCGAAAAAGTGTTAGATATTCATTATGGCTATTTTCTATCTAGTTATTCATTATGGCAAATTTATTTTGTAACTATTTCTTTTTACGGTCAGCTAAATTTTGTGATTCATAATCGGTGAAAAAGATAAAAATTTATATTGGTTAATAATTTGAAGATTCAACTTTTTCGAGAAAGCTAATATTATAGACTTTTTTTGCTATCAGCTATGCAAGAATAACTTCATATCATAAAAGATTTTTGTAACAAAAAAAAAAAAAAACTGGGGAAATAATAATAGTTACTTATAGCTTTTTATAAATTTTACACGAATTCCTTTAACCCTTCTTTGCATGATTTTTTCTTTATCTTTCTTTCTTGGTGAAATAAATCAAGGTGATAATTCACGTTCCAAATTAAAGGAAAAATGGTTAAAAAAAATCTTAATATATATTTACTTTAGCAAAAAACAGTATGATGGAATTTTCATCATGCAAAGTTAGATCATTAGCTTAGTACTAAATAAAAATAAAAGAGGATACCACATTGGATAACATATGTAACAAACCTTTCTTCCACTCATTTTCACATTTTTAAACAATAGAAACTCAATTATAATAAAATAAAATAAAAAAACGAAATCATGCGTTTATTGCACAACTACAACAAACAGCGGAATGAGACAACTTCAAGCTCGTTTCACTGATAGTGACACTTGCTTATTTTTGACAGCTATGCTTCCTTTTATGTAATGGACATTAGAAAGGTATCCAAACACGATCACTTTAAAGTGAACTTATTCTTTTATATAATTTTTGGGCATTCAATGTTATGATGGAAATTTCCACTATTATGCAAAGAAGAGTTAAAAAGCTGTGGATGATATAAAAATATTTATATAAAATCTAATTTGTATTCTAAATCATTTTGATGTTTGATTAGCTTTATGAAACGAAATTTCTTTGCCTAAAGTTAGGAAAGAGTTTTCGCAAGATTCATTAATAACTCTTAAAAGTTTTAACCTATATAAAAATTTACAGAAAATCATTATAATGTTGAGTAATCGATAGTTCTTATTAAAAAAAAAATCTCAAATCTTCTCAATTATTCAACAATAATTACAATGCATTAGCACATTCGAAAGCAATTTACCTGTGACCAATAGATTGAAAGTAATTTATTTTTCATTGAGAAGGCCAATAGCTAAGTGGTTAGCATTCCCGACTCCTGGGCTGTAAGTATCGGGTTCGAATCCTGCTTTGGGCATGGACATTTTCTTTCTCTCTCTGTTTATCATTGTCGTTCCTTCTTTTGAGTTAGTGAATGCGGCCCGTCCATTAAATGGGTTTGTGGTGGTGTGACATGGGCAATGCTACTCATGCCTTCGTGACTTAGTTTACAAATGACCACACAGAGAACGATAAAATGAGTAGCAGTTTTCGGCCTTGTTGTGGGGCGATGGGTTTACTCATCCAGTGTTCCACCATTAGAAAAGAATATTCATTGAGATAATATCTTGGAAGATCATTATGCATTAAATAATTTTACAATTTTGTACCATTGGTCAAATGGGGCGGTCAACACCTGAGCAAGCATTCTTCCCTCCACTAACACCATATTAACTATGGAACATTTATAGTAGAACTTTGAGCACTTACAGGCTCTCTCAACATGATGGTCTTAAACAGAGTCAATTATCGATCACTTTACCACATGGCCACGAGATTGACGCTTTTTTCCAGGAGGCCGTGAATTCCTTCACATTAAAGCCATTAGGTTTACAGGAAAGTTTTCACCATTTTAGAATAAAACAAACGAACAAATTTTTCATACCTTGAATAAACTTTTTGAATAATAAATTGCCATTATTTAGGAATTCTCGCTACAGACCATGGTAATTTATATATTCTATTTATGAAAAAAATTTCATCACTAAAGGCCCAAAATTGAACTAGTGCTTGTCTGATATCCTCTTTGTTCTTTAATTTTTTGCCTTGCAAAAAATTCTGCATGGACAGAAACAAATTATAATCGGAAGGTGCTAGGTACAGAGAATAGGGTGGATATGACAGAATTTCCCAGCCTAGCTCTTCGATTTATTAACGAGTCCCCCAAATAGCATGTGCCTTGGTATTGTTATGAAGCTGGTATTGTATGAAACCTGGTATTGTTATCCTATTAAACAACGATGTCTTCTTCTCTTGGAGTGTGGGCGCAGCTTCTCCTTTTTGGACCACAAAACCCAGCCAACCAACCAACCAACCAACCAACTTTCTTAGAGTGCTGTTTCTGACTTATCCAATTGCTGGTACTTGCTAATACTTCTCCGAATTGAGTCCTTCGCTTGGATTCAACAACTTAAAATGTATTGGTCCTTGAATGTCCCAAAATATACACAATTCACTTGTTCATGCTAAATTTTGGTTTATAGGTGAGGAAGAAGGTTTTCCGGATTCACATTATGCCTTTTTCATTGCGATTTCATGGGTAGTCTACTTTTCATCCCCAGTTATGATCCGGTCCTAAAACTTTCCATTTTGTTGAATGCAAGCAGAGATGTGCGTATGATGATATGATCATTAAAATTCTTCTCAATTAACTTATGTAGCATCCATCTCGAATATTTCCCCACATACCCTAATTTTTGAATATGGTCAAATGGTTTATAGAGTTGAATCGAGCCTTGCCACAATCTCAGATGCGCATATCGTGGAAACTGATTGTAACCAGAACAGACAGAACTTTTCGGTAGACCTAATATCTTTGCAATATCCTCAAAGCCATTTATTTTATTTATCAACAAAACAAAATATGTAGTATAATTTTACTTATCATCAAAAATCAATTATTTTAATGTTTTTAAATTAAGAATAATTGAAAGAAACCTAGTTGTTAAAGATTTTTAAGAAATACAAGATAGTAGGTTCAACTCTGACCCTCTGTCTTATGAATTTCCACCAATAACGATATAATATTTCTCAATTGATATGTAGCAGATATTAGAAGAGGGTACTAACTTAGGGGTTGACAGTGAAAGTCAGACAATTATTTGGAGCAAGAACTTTTGGTTTCGTTATCTGCGTTCAGGGGGAAGGACACAGAGACGGGATGGATCTTAAGTGTTGCAGAGAGAAGGGTTGAGTTGTTTTGATTACAAAGGGTAGCGGAAGTACCACTTCCTGTCGATGTAAAATATATATCTTTCAAAAATATGAAAAATATTTAAATTAGTGTTTGCTAATGTGTAATTAGTGTGTCTTCTAAAAGAAAACTCTTTTATGTTCAACTATCCTAGTGACAACAAGATCGCGAGAACATCACATTGGCTTTATTGCTCGATATTAGTTTATTTATCGAAGTTTATTGGAAGCGTTAAATTAAAATATTATGTACTTTTATTGCATTTCCAATTTTAATTCATAAACACAAATTGTTGATAAACTGTTTTATTTTTAACTTTACTTTCAGTATAACTTAAAAGAGAGTATGTTACAAATATTAAATTATTGTTTATTAAATTTTTATTTATCATAAAGAGTTTTTTATTAAGGAATATAATAATACATGTACATACACATAATAGCGAAATATTTGATTAATTATTTATTTTGATGGTATTAAATGATCCTTAAAATTATCAACACATTTTACGACTACGACTTAAGTTAAAAATAGTTGTACCACCTCATTCGTCACTAATGGTTCTCTTATCGCTTGACTAAAAATTATTCGTGGAATAAATGAACGCTTAAAACTTAGCTTATTGAATATTTGCATCTAATTTATCTTTTCAAAAAAATTATGGTCTGGTGACTAATTTTAATGCAGCATTTGAGAAATTTATATCTTAATTCTCTTCCTTTCAGATATCATTATTTCGAATTGTTATCCCTAACTGTTATTTAAAAAAAGTGATATCCCATTTCGAAGCTTTTTCGCACATACTTGAGCTTTTAAATGTTCCGCGGGAGCGATCCCAAGAACGCCCTCGGTGTCAGAGGCATAACGATTGTTACAATCACTGCATATGTGACGAAGCGTGACGTCACATGTCAGACCTTTCGCTATTGGTGAGGTCGCGATCGCTCTGTTTGAAACAGTGGTCCCCTTGGAAACCATCGACTTTTCCGAATCCACAACTGCTACAGTTCCGGCAGCAGGAGGGGCGCACAGTGGGATTCTAACCGGGACCCGCCCTCGACCTTGAAATAATTGGTGCTGTTAGACTTTCTGGTTAAAAAGAAAAGTGTGTCCCCCATGGGTTTCAAAAACCAAAATATTCAATATTATGTCATGGGCATTAAAATTTGGGACAAAAGCTTTTTTTGAAGGAAGAAATTATTGAATAATTACTTGAGACGAATTGTTTCATTGTAACTTTTATTAATATCGATTTGAAAGTTTCACGTCTATTTTTACTCTACTAAATTGTGAAAGAAAAGGTAATTTTAAAAATTATTCTTTTATTTTCAAAAGTGCTTCCCCGTTTGATATTTTTCAGGTGAGAGAAAAATTGATTTCGTTGATGTAAATCGATGAGAATAAAGAAAAATAAATGATTAAACACTTTGCAGATAAAATCTATTTTAGTCTGATGTTAAACACGGTTACAACTGCAGCAGATTTAAGGCTAGGAAATTATCTTGCATGAAATAATATATGTGCTTTTCAAAATAATGTATCTAAGAATACACAAATATTGATTTTATTCAGTGATGCTAACTTAAAATTCATACCAGTTTTTTAATATTAAGTTTTTATCGAGTTTGATTTTTTGTCACTCAATGGTCATTTTTTTGTACACGAAGGCTAATTAGACCGGGACACACATTTTAAAGCGGATTCTGAACACTACAGACATCTAAGCTTGCAATGGGATTCGAACCCACGACTGTTAAATTGATGATCAAGACATTATGTGTTTGGTTGCCAGCTCGACCAGCTTTCTTTGGATGTATATTTTAAATCATTTTAAAGAATATGACGTGAATAAATAAGATAATAAGGTATCCATGTGATCTGAAAGGCACTGCTCTTTGTTGTTGAAGATCACGAGTTCGATTCTAATTACTGTTGAAAGACAGGAAATGAAATTTTTCCTTCTACTTTATGTATACATATCTGTTATCGTGTCTAATCTTTCTGATTTCTCCCCCTGCAAAACCTGATTGTCTCATCTGTGAATAGTGCTCCTAAAAGGCAGTACACAGCTAAACAGGCTAAAAACGAATTTAAGTCATTAGTTTAGCCATTAGGAAGCGTATGAAATCTCTTATATGATTGTTATATGATTACCAGCCGCCCAACCTGTCTAGTGGTTAGCGTACCTGACTACAGATGGGTGGGACGTGGGTTCGAATCCTGGCTCGGGCATGGATGTACTTTCTCTCTTTCTTGTCTTTGTCCTTTCTTTGTGCGTGAATGGTTGCCTACCCAATAAACGGGTACCTATGGCATGTGTGTACTGAAGAAGTCGGACTCCACACTAAATATGGTTCAGTTGGAAAAGTGGAGCAGCGCACCTCATATTGCCAGCCTTGCTGGCACACGACGACAACAACAACATATAATTACCAATAAAGCCAAATATTTTTTCTTTAAATATTTAAAGTATAAAAACAAACCTTAAATCCATTTTCATTTGTGCGTTTGTATTTTGGTACGTTTGTATTCAAAAGTTTGTTGTTAAATTTTTTAATGCAACAAATGAGTGACTAGCTAAAATAAAATTCTTTTGAGAGATGCAACGGTTTGCTTTAACCCTGGTGTGAGCTCCAGTGACTCAGTAGCTTCACGCTGCTTCCAGTTTAGAGAGAGGGAGAGAGATCAGCTAAGCAAAGCATCATTTGGTACGGGAAACGATTGAAAGGATGACCATGCTATTTCCCTCACTGGGTTGAAAGAGCTCCCTTGGTTGGAGATCTACCCACGTTAGTCTGTTACGTCCATTGTAATTCCATTAATGTGGGTGTGGAGATAAGAGTACCAGCTCATCTGTGACCTTGTAACATAACTGTGGTTCGAAAGTACGAGGCATTTGGGAACGAACGAGTATTCGAGGCACGTTAATCTTAAGATACAGTCCGCTATCTGTGTAATCTTGTTCCAGTACTACTCTCTTCTAAATGGAAGTTCCTATGTTCATTCATGCATAGTTTCAAACAAGTGCAGATGATTGTTGCGTTTCTGTTTTCTTCCAGCACATCTGTATAGATTGAATGTTAAGTTTCCGAGTTTCCTCCATTGCGATAAGTGTTAATTCATGATCCATAAATTAACTTATAAATTTATGTAACATAAATGGAAACTAATAAAAACAGATTTGGAAAGCAATGAAGTATTAGCTTATCCTTTACATGGTATTAGTTTAAAAAATGGAATAGAATTTATAAAGCTTACGGTTTTATGGAAACGAACGCGTTCATCGAGAAGATTTTATAAGCATCCAAACAAGAGTTTTTTTTTAATTACATTGAACTTTTGACTGCTGAAGTATTAGCACTCTAGGGCTTATAGTTCACTAGTCCTTGCATTCAATTCTCATCTCGAGCGTGAAAGTGCTTGAATTTGTTGAAATTCCTCTTTAAACTTTTTTAACTTTAGTATTAAAGAAACAAAAAAAACATGAAGTGACAATGAAACGAATTTGCCAACAAAATAGAACAAAACCCAAACATTCTGTTACATCGAAGATTTAAATTCTGTTAAATAAATATTATATTATAATAAACTATAGTAAATAAAATGTGCTGTTATATAATAACCATATAAAAGACTTTAGTCTTTGAGTTTAATCACATGCTAGCTAAGTGTCCTTGTATCTACAAAAAGTAATTATAGAAAACAAAACCCAAACTAAATTTTAAGCATTATCAATTTTTGTCGACATCTATTAACCCTAAACCTGCAAGCGTTATGAAAGGTTTTAGAGCAGAGATTAACTGAAATTCGGATAAAAATTTCAAGTTAGCGGCTGGACTGGTAATCATTATTAGCATTAAAATTATAGTTGAAAGAAAAATCTATTTTAAATAAATTACACAAAAACTATAAATATAACAAACTATTTTATTTAAATCACGTTAGAGATTTTATTGCTTTTATTAATGATTAAACAGTTTTTGAACATTAAAAAATGTCTTTTTGTAACTGTATATAACGCAATTACAAAACTTATGCCAAATATGTGTTACATTATATTAACCACTTGCACTGGCAAAGAAATCATCGACTTATGTACCAGAACAGTCCAGAATAACTAGTTGTTATATAGAATATCATTATGTATGTATATAGTGACGACGTACATACCACGTCATTGACGATTCTGTGACAAAAGCATTACGAAGTGCGCGGCACGTCTTTCCAGCGCAAGTGGTTAAATGTATATTTATTACAATATGTTTGGGATACATATTTGTATTTTATTGTTATTCAGCATCATATTCAACATTCACAATATCACCAAATTAAATTTCATTACAAAAATATTTTTCAGTTTTAAAATTATTTGGTTTGTATATCTTCGAATAAAACGGAATTAGTTAAAAAAAATCACATATAAGAATAAATTAATAATTTAACAAAACCTTATTCACACACACACATAAACATGATATTACTTGTAATATTGGTTTGATTTTATTTGCAGTTTTATTTTTATAATTGTTATATAAATGTTAAGCAGATTCGAAACGTTAAAAAAGTATAATATCCATTTCAATATTTTATTAATATAATTTCTCTTTTTGGGGAAGTTACAATAACAAAAATGCTTAGTTGAGAGCGAAAATTGGTTTGAGAGTGATGTTAGTATGCGTCTAATTTTTTACAAGTTAATTTAACTGAACAGATCTCTTTGTGAATCCAAAAATATTTTCTTTCATAATTTTTCTATGAATTTCTAAATTTAAGTTCGTAGAATTTACTTCGACTTGAATGTGTACCACTTTCTTATACACTGCTCAAAACAATTAAAGGATATTGAGGTTTTAGGTGGATCTTGTGGCTGGGAAACTTTTTAGCTGATTGATACAGGGTCGACAGGCGTAGTAGGTTATATGAGAGTAAATTACACTTGTTTGGCAGAAAAAATGCATTTTATTGCACATTTGTGTACAAAAGGAAAAAACACAATTTGGGCATATGAGGAAAAAAGAATAAGAAAAGGTTTTCTCCAAAAAAAATCGTTTTCAGTAGGGGGTATGGTTTCCACGGACGGCCAGCAACGTTGAACACCTTTGAGGCGTGGAGTCAATAAAGCTTTTAATCACGAGTAAAGGTATTCTGTCCCACTCTTCCAAAAGAGATCTTTCTAATTCTTAAAGAGTTTGTGGGGGCTGTTTGTTGCCAGCAATTCGTCTTCCTAGAGCGTCCCAAACGTGTTCTATTGGATTCAAGTCAGGAGAACCAACACCTCCTAGAGTGAAAGCCGAAGCACCACTATCTCCCCTTCTGTATGACTCATGCTCTGGAGGCGAAGCTGTTGTTGCTTGAACCCGTTTCAATTCTAGTGTCGCCATTTTGCTCGTGGATTTGTGTTGTTGCTTTATGTCTGTAATATATTTCTTTTATAGTTTCAAGTGGTATTATTGTCATCATGCTCTACAAATGTTCAGTGGTTAATTGCCGTGGTAATTACGACAAAACTAAAAAAATAAGCGTATTTCGATTTCCTAAAGAAGAGGAAATGCTTAACAAATGGCTTTAAGTCATTCCTCAAGAAAACTTGAATGTTACTAAAAATTCCAGGGTAAGTTATTTGCTTATTTTTTCTAATATAAATAGTAATAATTATTCGTGTATAACTTTAACGTTTCTAAGTGTTTTAAAAGTAAAATTTGTTTTAAATAAGTGTCATATATACAAACAAAACATTTAAAACATGCTTATTTACCATTTAGTAACGTTAGATTTTTCTAGTTTCAATTGTATTTTTAATATTAAAGTTGCATCTTTTGTTAAATTATGAAAGTAAATTATATTTTAAAATAAAAATTGAAAGTATTTTTAATGCAGATATTTGAATGATTTGATATCCATATGATCTGTTTAATAGCATTAAAATATTGTAATTAAGGTCTTAATTTTTTAAATTAATTAAATGTAACAATTTAACAAACATTTTTGTGTCAAATGATTAAATATTCCTATTTTATTTTAAATAGTTTATAACTGCGTAAGTTAAAATATTCATCTGTCAACAATTTATAAGAAATAACTGCAAATTTCTTTTATGTAATAAGTAGTAGAATTTGTAATAGCATACCTAAGTAGTAGAATTTTAATAAAAATTTTCTATTTGATTTCACATTGACTTATCAATCTGCAACGTGTGTTATTTATTTTATGACTAGAAACGATTTATGACATTATTCGAAAAAATACATTTTACATCCTTAAACTGAATTTACTTAAATAAAATTTAATAAATTAAAGAATTTTACTAAATTAATTAAAAATTAATAATTTTTCAAATTCTTTAAATACAAAATAATTTGTTAAGCAACTTTTTATCTTCTAATTGAAATACTGTATTAACTTCTTGTAAATGAATGCAATGACAAATTTTGGATATTTTTTCTCATATTATTTCTTGTTCCATAGATTTGTGAAGTTTATTTCATGGAAACAGATATTCAGAGGCTGTCGGAGATATATGATGAAAAATCTGGAAAAAAAATTAGTGTTTCTCTACCTAATCCCAAATTAAAAGCCAGTGCTGTTCCATCCAAGTTTCCGAATTGCCCTGCTTATCTTTCTACGTTAAAAAGCCATAAAGAGAAGCCTGATTTTAAAAAATTGAGACTGGAAAATAAAAATTTATGTGCCGCTATTCAAGAAAGCCTTAAGACTAAAGAGTCATATGAAAACAAAATTTGTTTTAATTCCTTTGATGAACGAAAGAACTGTTTAGAAAATTTTATCATCGATTCTAACTGGAATATCACAAAAAATGATAATTTTGTCATGTTTTTATTTGTAACATCTGCCTCGTGTCCAGTATTAGAAGCAGCTGTCACCATAGACAAATCTTTATTTGTGGTAAGTACAATTAAAAGTGTTAAACTTGACAAATTAGATAATTATACTTTTCCAATGACAACCAACAACATTAATGTTATACTTGATATTTTAAAATCTATTGAAAAAGGTATTGTTGATGATAAAAGAAAAGATTATTTACTTAATTTACTTGCACATATCATTGATGAATTAAAAATGTCTATATGGATAACAAAAATTTACTGGATTTTATCAAAGAACAAATTTTATTATTACAAAGTTCGAAGCATCATCGGAGATATTCTCCTGATTTTTTTTAATCCTTTGTGCTTTGCTATACTCCATATCGCCTCATTCTTATAAATTTTTTTTGCTGCATGCATTCTTATTAAAAATAATAGTTGGACTAGAAAATATGGGTTTTAAACAGTAAAAATTAAAAGTTAGTGAAACAGTAAAAAATATAAAAATTAATTATTGTGTAATTTTTAAACTATTGTCACAAGAATTTGAAAAACAGTTTATGCAATGTAAAAATCAGAGGTCCCTTGCATGCAACATAACATTATATAATCTTAGATTAGAAATTTATTTTCAGTTTGATTGTAGTAAACATGGTGTAATAATATTATGAAAATTATTGTGTATGCTTCAACCAATACTTTATTAAAAGTTTATTGTAAGAAAGTTAATGATGATCTGATAAAAAATAAATGTAATAAAACAAAAAACAGAAAATTAGAAATATTTAAAAAATGATTTTGTGTTATGTATTTGAAATATTGTATAATCTATTGTTTTCAATAAAAAAAATTTCCCATATATTTCCTTGTTTATTTACTGTGTAAAATATTAAATAAAATTTTCTGTTGTTTACATTATGAAATTATTTTCAAAACATGTTAAGGTGATATATAAATTTTAGAAATATTTACCAGGATATGAATTATAAAAGTAAAATTTAAAGTTTCATAAGTTGTTTGTTTCAATAATATATACTTATCTATAAATATCTATTCATATATTAAAATTCTCATGTTTTAAATTACTAATTAATTTTGAATAGCTTATCAAATAATAGAAATTTCCATGTACACATTACTTTGAATTGCTACAAATAATTATTTAAAAAATATTTTTCTATGAAATTGAAATTACGAGAATAAAAATCCTTAGACATCAATTTACTAATAACGAAGAAAATATTAATGAATTCAGAAAATTCTAAACAAATGTAAAAATCATTATCAGAATAATGAATTTTAAACTCTGTAAAAATATTGATGTGTCAAATATACAAGAAATGTCAAAAAATTTTTTTATATAAGTTCTTGCGAAATTCTAAAATTGACAGGAGTGCAAAAAATGTAAATTTAATATATTTAAATTAAGGATTTTATGTCATAAGATAACATTGCATAGTAAAGTAAGTTCATTTTGTAAATAATTTCTTAATGTTTCTTGTACAGTAAATTCATTTTCCATTCATAAAAAAAAAATTTCTTCCTCCTTCACTGTGTTTTTAATTAAAACAAAGTGAAAATCTTTTGAAGACCAGAGGTTTTTCCCATTCAAGTGAATAAAAAAATTGCTCTAAAAAGAGTTAGGGAATTTCGAGTCCGCCTCCAGAGTATGACTCATCCTTTCACTGCAGAGGCTTTCTACTCTAGGAGGTGTTGGGAGAACACGCTGGTCATTCTATTTATACGATTCTTTCCTCGAAAAAAAAATCCTCCACCAGGTTAGCTGATTATTTTTTGCTTAGTTAATTTAAATGAAACATTAGATCTCTTATTGAATCCAAAAAAAATTTTTGTTTTCTTTCATGATTTTTCTTTGAATTACTAAATTCAAGTTCGTAAAATTTACTTCTCTTTCTTATATATTCAATTCTCAAAATATTTCCTCCGCTGTAAGTCATCTGCTATATTTTTTATAATAATTCACATTTTGTGCATTTTTTTATATTTGAAATATGGGAAAGAGATTTAAAATATTCCATTACAATATTTTATCTAATTTGCATTTTCTTATATGCCCATTCATGCATACACAATTCTGAATCAACTAGCAACAGAATTTTTATGCTTATTACCATGGAGTTTAAAATATGAAACATTAGATTAATCCATCTATCACTACAAATTTGAGTTGAATTCTGACAAATGTCAAAAATAAGACTATCACCTAAGGCTGTATAAGACATTTGAGTATTCTGCACATTTTTCACTTCCATTAAAACTACCTCAAAATAGTGTTCGTGTATTTAAGCGTCCAAAGTCTAGAAAATAAAAAACTCCTCATCACTTACCCCATTCATGCATGCACGAAGTAGAAACGTGATGTCCATCTTTTATTGCTTAATGGTAGTCGGGATCGAATCCAAAACCTTCTTCTCCATAAACCTTAGCTCTAGTATTATGATTAAGTGTGTTTGAAACCAATAATTTCTAACTAATTTCATAGACCATTGGATATGTATTTCAATAAGGTTTAAACTTCCAGTCTTCAATATGACCCAATTAAAAATTAAAATCATTTATTTTTTATGGAGAATACATCGGAATTTTATATTTTGTGCTATGAAAATATTTTTTCCCAACGGCGGGCACTTGGGTGATCCACCCTTCGCCACAACAAGATCGGTAACTGCTATTCATTTATCGTTACCCAGTGGGCACATTTGAACCATGTCACGAAGGTGAGTAGCATTACCTACGTCACACCACCACAAACCACTTTATAGGGTGGGCCACATTCATACATTATTTCAGGAGAGGACAAGAAACACAGAGGAAAAGTACATCCATGCCCAAGCCGGGATTCGAACCCAGGTCCTCCCCATCCGTAGTCAAATACGCTAACAACTAGAAAGGGCGGGCGGCGCTATGAAAATAAGGCATTTATAAAAAAGTCCATTCAAAAATCAATATAAAAGGAATTTCCAAAAACCCTTAATGGACTTGATGGTGAAAAATAACAATGCGGTGAATTTTTTATGACAATTTATTGAATTGATTGGCATAATTAAATGTATGTTATTTTGCCCGATAAAAATATGTTTAAGAATTTAGTGTGTGTTTTTTTTATATTGATCCCAATTATATTCAGCAGTAGTTTAAAGTGCAATACAAACAATGTAATTCCTATTTCAAATTCTGCATGAAAATATTGGCAAACATGGAAAGATTGCATAATGTTTCAGAAAACTTCAAGATTATGAAATGTTATTTTAGTGAAATTCACAAAGAAAATTGTGACGTTGATTTCCTTTTGAACGAAAATCAAAGTCATTCCTCAACTCTGAACGAAAAAAGTGCAAAAAAAAAGAGTTCCGTAAAATCGACAAAAGAATATTTTACATTACGTTACACTTTATTCAATAAGAACGAATTAAACATTTATAAGTGTTACGGCAATCACTGCTGCAAAGACTAAATATGAATAAGCACGCGAAGCATTATGTTTAAAAGCACGCAATCGGAACTAGTGAGGTATTATTAATAATTAAGTTGTTACAACAGATTAAAATCATCGTTTTATATAAATAAATAGGTGAATAATATTATCTGAGTTAGATGGAAATATTTTTGATCCCGTGATTTGACATTTCATTTAGCATTTTCTATTTCATTAATCTTCTTGTGAATTTAGTTAATTTAAATTACATTTAACTCAGTAAACATGCGTACAATTTCATGGTTATTTGATACTAGTAATAAAAATAAGAAATTTATTTCTTACTCAATGTTTTCATTTAAATATCTAACTTCGAATATGATGTTTAAATAAAAAAAAAAGAAAAAAATTTGGGCCGCGGTGGCCTGGTTGGTTACGGCATCGTTCTCGTTACCAAACGGTGGTGAGTTCGAATCCCGGCTTAGCCGAAGATCCGTCGTGTTCACTAATGGCGTCTGGGGCACGTTAAATCCGTCAGGTCGCACTGTCTTTCATGTTCCCATTACAAATTAATACATATGGAAGTGGTTGGAACCAGGCTTCGTGTCTTCCCTGGTTTCAATCTCTAAATTGGAAGATTCAGGTGGTGCTGCCATCGATGAGCCAAAAGTCGTACTTCCAGCTTCGTATGAGGGTGCTCTATTAAAAAAAAATAAAAACGGAAGACGCTCCCTCTCTGACTTCATTCGCCTAGTCTCTCTGACGGGCGGGCTTGGCGTTGTCAAGTGTCATTAACAACAACAAATAAAAATTAGTTTTAAATTTCGAATCATTTTAAAATTAATTCATCAGTTTAGATTTTGCATCTACTCATGCAGTATACGATATTTATTTCATATCATTTAAATTAATATGTGATGCCGAGACTGCTTAGTGGTCAGTGTGCGTGATTGAAAATAGAGAGAGATCTCGGTTTGAATCCCGGTTCGGGTATGGATGTACTTTCTCTCTCTTTTGTCTTTATCCTTTCGTTGCATGAATGGAGTATTAATGGTTGCCTAACCTATAAACGGGTACCGATAGCATGCATGTACTGAAGAAGTCGGACTCCACTCCAAATTGCGGTTCAGTTGAAAAAGTGGAACAGCGCCCTCAATATTGCCAACATGGCTGGCACTCGACAAATATATATGATGTATGTTTAGAATTTGCTATGAATATCGTAAGGGGTACTCGTATTCAGAGGAGTGAAAATTTCTTTTTTTTTTACATTGAATTCTATGCCTACTTGTATTTATTAAGTATTCTACATCCTACGCTGATTTAGTTTGTCTTTAGGAATTTCTTTTTATTAGAAGCCACATTACCACAAGATATACATACTCTTAAACTAATAATGGCTTAACAAAATATGATTTGCTATGTTATATTTCCAAGATTAAATTTTAACATTATTTTATCAGACATATCAATTTCTGGTGTATTTCGTTTGTCACACCAAAATCACTTTTTACAAGAGAGGCTGAGCTATCTAAATGAATTGCTCAAAGTGACATTTAGAAATCAAAATAACCTGCATCTGAAATGGGAGTCGAACTTATAATCTATTAAACATAAATCAACACCAATAGTTATTAGAATAGTCAGCCAACTAAATCGTCGGAATACCATATACTCTAAGAATAAATATATAAAATTATGTTAAAAAATTTATAATGTAAAGAAGTAAAAAAAATTAAATTAAAAAAAATGAATTAATAATTGTATTGGACTTTAAAAAAATTCAAATTTTGTAAAATAAAAGACTTATATTTATAT
>JAPDSC010105564.1:12509-30908 GCA_026290005.1 Latrodectus geometricus | reverse complement strand
AAGCTAGCCCGTGGTGACCTGGTTGGATAGTTAGGTTGGTTCTTTCTTTCTACCGTCCTTCTCGTAACCGGAAAGAAGTGAGATCGAATCCCAGCTTAACCACAGATCCGTTGTATTCACTAAAGGTGACTAGGACACGTTAAAAAAGTCATGTTCGCAATTTCCTCCACAATGTCTGATAGTGGAAGATAAAGTATTCGAGGATCTTTTGTTTGGTCACTGCTTCAAAATTACGAAGTTTCCCACATGGCTATTTCCATCTAATTGATAGAGCCCAACTCACAGCTAGGTGCAGGGATGCCTGCTGGTGCAAAAACAACACGATAAGTTAATTCATCAGCCTTTTACTGTTTATCCTATATTAAGGACAGCTCTAAGTTCTTATACTGGTATGTTTTCATAACTCTGTGTACCCGTGCAACTTTCTTATCTTAATATATTACTTTACCTGAGAAATGAATTTTGTTACCTTTTCCCTGAAAAAAATATTCTAAATGGCACATAAAGTTTGAATTGACAAGTTTTACCTAGTTAATAAGAATGTAGATGTCTTGAGGCGACGTGAGCCGAATACATAAAAAGAGGCGTTTAGTCTGGCAGCTAAAGCTTTAAAGATAGGAAAAATCAGCTTATAAGCAATGTTATATGTATATAATATTATGTATATAAATATACGTATATGAGAGAGAGATAGATAATGATAAATTTCTGTCTCAGTTGTCGTACTTTAAGGAAAACTTCTGGATTTTATTATTGGAGAATTAGACTAAAAATACTTGTAAAAATACATTGAATTAATATAAAAATTTTTTTAGCGTAACTGTTAAGTTCTTAAAAATACATGCTTCTAATATGGCGTTCCATATTATTTTAAGTAGTTGAAAATTGTTCTAAAAGTTTCTAAATAAGAAGGAAGAATCTTCCTCATTCTATTCACATATCTACTTTCTTTATAGTTTATAATCTACGACCATAAATGGAATAATTGTGTTTGAGTTTCGTCTGCACTAGCTTCATACATTAATTCTGCTTTACTTTTTATTTTAGTTTAACAATAATCAAATGCTTGTATTATATCCATTTAATAAATTTAAAATACTTACGAGAGATAAGAGTTTTACTTAAGAAATTTCTCTTAATTTAGAAAAACACATCCTTTAATTTTATGTAAATGTATGTTTAAAATCAATAAATGTTTTCTTTTAGTTGTGTTGCATTGTAAAAATTATGCATTGATAAAAAAATTTATGTAAAATGAAACATTTTACTTTTTTTTAAATTTAACCTTGAATTATTTAGGAAAAATTTAAAATAGAATATTGCTTGTATTTGGGCTCATGAAATTTTACAGTTTGTCAGAAAGTTATTTCTTAGTGTAATTATTTTGTCAGAATTTTAACGAAATGTATCTTTTACACCAACAAAATGAATAAAAAGTAAAGCTGCTGAAAACTTTTTTTTTTTTACTAACATTCAATACGATCTGGCCAATTCGAATGTTTCTGTTTCAAGAAAGATAATCTTCAGTTGTGTAGAATTCTTATCCTCGAGATTTTAGTAGAATTTTATAACGTTAGAAAAGAACTAAATGAATTAGTTTCATTTGTTGCTAAACTCTACAAATCTGTAAAAATGAAGCTTATTTATTCGATAAACGTAAACAAACAGAATGCTATTTTTAGAACCATCTGGTAAACACTGAAATAACGTAGGTTGCCATGATCGTATATTTGGCAAGTTTTTCGGTGATTTATCCTTGCTATACTATTAGTGAATGAAAATGAATCCCTGTATAAATTTTAAAAAGGGTAATAATAAAAAAAACAAAGGAAAATTTTATTTACATATTTTATCAGTATAAAAACAAGCATCAAATAGAAAAAAAAATTTATTGATAATTTTTTATTACCGAATTTATAATTTTTTGTGAATTTCAAATTACTTTGTTAGTCTCTTTTTTTGTTCATTTATGAATACTAATTAGATTGGAATTAGTGATTTAAAGTGAACTGAGACACATATATCTATTTTTTACTATGAACATAGTGAAGGAGTCTAGGAATAATTTTCAAATTTAGATTTGTTTAGAAATTGTACTTGATTGTTAAAAACTTGTACTATTTTTGTCAGAAATTATGACTTACAATTTATATTTTAACAGTAAATATTGTTTCACTTACCCCACATATTAGAGCATAAATTTTCTCATTTAATACGTTTGGTAATTAGAATGTAAAACAAATATTTTGAAATAGAATTAAAAAAGGTTCAGAAATAAAACTTTTGTGTGAATGCCGCACTAAATTAAACAATGAACGACATCTCTATAAATATCATTTGTTATGGCGATGTCGTTCATTGTTTAATTTATTCGTATACCTGTTATAAATTACAAATTTATATTTAATAACCACAAGAATTAAATCATCAAATACTATTAAGGAATTGTTTATTAGTATATGATGAATGGCATAATTATGAATTGCATAGTAATTAAAAATGTTTAAAATAAAAATAAAATAATTTACAGATGAAAAATGAAAATATGCGTGGGTTTTTAAAATGAACTTTTTTATTTGTTCGATATTGGGTATCTGGATGAATATAAATAATACGTTGACTTCAGAACGAATGAAAAAACATTTATTTTTGATGCCCTAATTCTATAATAGATGAGAAATTATATTAATTATATAAATATATTGCTATAAATATTTTAGTATAGAAAAGCTGATAAGCATAAACTGTCAGAACAATATAAGAATAGAATTCCATAAGACTATGATAATTTAAATGTAACTTTTATGAAAGAAAATTATTAAAATGAAGTGAGGCTTTGCTCTAGCTTAATTGATTTAATTGATTGAAGATTGATATGAATTCCACTACAACTTGTATTTGCTATAAAGAAATTCATATGCAGTGTACCACATTTTGTTATTTAGAATATCTAAACAATTAAAATTATAAAAAATTGTTTGAAAAATTTGATTTTGATAGTAAAAATAACTAAAGAAAACATTTTAATAGTAGATACATATGAATAATAGATAGATGTGAAAATAATGCTTAATTAAATTTAAACAGTCCTATTCAAATAACTGACTCCGAAAAAACGAAATAATGTTTTCCAAGTGAAAACGAGAGGTGCGACATAATCTTCCCCAGAAAGCATAATTGTATTAAAAAAAACAAAACAAATGGAATATTATTAATCCAAAAAACTTATATTTAATGAACATAAGCATTGAAAATAATCAAAAACTGATATCTAATAAACAATTTCGTAAGCTAATATTTTATGAAATTGTTTATAAGCATATGATGGATTGCATAACATTTAAAAGTCTACAAGGGGTTTTAACATCCATAGGATTTAATTCCAAATTGGATTTTTCACAAATGATGTGAAATATAATTACGTATCAAGAAGGAAAATACTTGGAAAACTCCCAAGCGTCAACCTCGATATATGTAGATTCATAAACAAGAAATACAAAAACTTTTTATTTGTTCATCGGCAGTGCCACGATTTTTCACCTCAAACAAAATTTATTATTCTGGTTGATAAAAAATGTATAAAATTGTAAAGGTTAGTAGTACCATAAGGTATCTGATATACTCAGATTATAACATAAAGTAAAATATAAAAACTCGGGAACATAATAAACCTCTGATATTGTATATATATATCTTCAATATAGAACATGAAGTTAATGAGCATAAAATCTTCGCCAACACATGATTGGCGGCATTATCCGATAGTATTAGTTAATTACATTGTGATAAAATATTAAATTTGATCTTACTTTTCCAATTAAAATTATATAGCAGTCATTTACAGTAATAACAGATGAAATTCATAAAATAAAATAAAATAGTACTAAGTTTGAATAATTTATTACAAATTATCTGCGTTTAAAGCACTAGAAATATTTAAAATATAAAAGAATAACATTTGCTGGGATTTACGGCAAGTTGCTGGTACTAGGTGCAGGAATTTGATTTAGTCAAGTGTGTTTGCAGGTTTTTTTTCACTATTCCTATCGCTGATAAATATCTTAGTTTAATGTTCTTTGGAAGAATATAAATCAAACTAATCTAAAAGCATTTTAAAATAAAAACATGGCCCTATTACCTTACAACACCATTTTCGAAAAGTGCAATATATTTCTCATAAAACATTTAAGTTTAGGTTCTGAATGTTCAAAATGCATAATGTTTGTTTTCAGTAAAAGAAAATGTTCGAAATAGTAAATTATTTATGGATGACATATAAAGATAATCAAAAAGTAAATTTACAATACCTGCAAACGATTTTATAAATACATTCCTTTTTTAAAACATGTAAACTCCAAAATAAACTGTATTGCTAAATATGCAGTCATGTTTAACATACAGCAGGGAAAAACATGGGTTTATATGTTATAAATAATCGAACAACTCTCTAAGCACTCAGGAACACATATCACTTTTATCGCTAGCATAAATACTTATTTACGAGGTAAGAAAATGAAAACAAACATTGGATTTTACAACTTTCAGAGAAAAGTCGCCATCTGCCTAGCTCAGAATATTCATCAGCAAATGCAATTTTAATTTTAAAACTAATTTTATCGTTTATTTTATTTTATATATTTTGCTCCCCAAATAAATAACAAATTATTATTTGCATAGTCTTAGCTTCATTAATTTTGATTGCTGCAGAGTTGGAATTTACAACTAAACTCAATATTTGAAGATTTGCGATTGTAAAAATGAATTAGTTTATCATAATCCATGGTAAAACTTAAAATTTTTATTACATTGGTTTGATTTATTACAGAGCTTAGTTTAAATAATGATTCGAGATTATTTGCAAGGATCAGCATGCTTACTTCGTAATATCCTAGAGAGGGAATTATATAAAACCACTAAGAGGAAAATAATGACGTAAAATAACATTTTTACTTAAAGCAAAATTTATTAAGTATTAATGTGTGTTCCACGGAAGTTAATTATCATTGTGTAATAAAGCAAGGAAATTTTTTTAATAACAAATGCTATGTTTTCTTTAAAGTACTTTTCTTTCTCCAATAAATTTTTATCCTCTTAAAATAAAATTAGGTCTGGTTGTGTGTGAATTTGAGTTAAATTCGATTACAAAATTCTTTAAAGATCAATCAAACATTCATTTTTATCTCTGATAAATTTATATACTAACATTTTTTCTCATTAAAAATAATTAGCCATACAAAACAAAAACTAATCAAATCAGTGCATACTTAAATGTACTGTTATCAAAATAATGTGGGTAGTCTTATAACATAAGATTTATGATGATTATAAGAACTGAAAGGTGCTGTAAGCGTATTTAGGGTTCTAGGAAGATTTTTCACAGACAACGAAACGAAGTGTTTTCAAGAGAAATAAAAGATGAGCTTTAAAATTCACATGCATTCACTCCGATAGTTTAGTGTGCTAAAGTAACAACGCATCACTCATGTTAATGACTAGAACTAGATCCAGGACATTTTATTCCAAAGAGCCGTGAAAAAAAGCCATACTGACACTAATAGAAGAGTGCTTAGGCATTGAACTTTTTTAAGTGATTTTTCGAATTAGTTCTGTATTTATAAAAATATGACTAAAAAATATTCCGTAGATATCAGGTGTCATGTAATTCAGTTTAAAATATTAATAATCTAGTTTCGAAATGAAGCGTGACATGGCAATTTAATATGAATGTCCATGAATTTAATGTTAACGATGCCTAAGATTATGCTTAAAATGTCATAAAATGTATTCAGGCTTATAAATGATTTTCCTGTTTAAGAAAATGTCTTATTTTCTTTGGCTATCCTCTACTTCAATTGTCCCTCCAGCGGTAACACATGAGGGAATTGTAAAGTTTTTTAATAATCTTCTAATATTTAGCAATAAACATTGAGAATGTTAAATGCATTAAAACATTAAAAATGTTAAATGCCACAGGACACTTTGAACAAATGATAGTTTAGTGGAAACGTTCAATTCCTCTAAAGTTCAGAACTTTTAAAATGTTTACTCTCAACTTAATATACAATTAATGCGAAAAATATTCTTAAAAATCTTAATAGGAGCACTGGAAATGTGTACTATGATGATGATGTTTGGAAGTAAAAGTTAGTGGTAAAATCGATATTCCATTGTTTATCAAAAATCTATAAGTAAATGAAAGAACAAACTATCAAAGCAGAATATGGTTTTAAAAAAAATTATAACTTTCGCTTATTAAGTAAAATTATGCTTTTTATTGTATTCTTTTAATTCTTACCATTTTTACTTAACTTTCAATTCAAATGTATCCATTATTCTAGGTAGCAAAAGAATAAATGGGTTGAAGAAATCTTGTCAGCAAAACAATGAAGCCTACTTCTAGGTATATTAATTCCCTATAAGTGACAGTGTTTGGAATGCTCTGTAGTACGATCTAACAGCCAAAATGGCAACAAATTTGGTACTTAGACTAATCAAAACGTGAAAAAAAGGATTCCGCCAAAAAATTATTAGTTGCAAAAATCGCCGCTAGGGCATATTGTGGAACTTTATAAGTATAAAATGTGAGAAAATAAATATACTAACACATACAAACATACAGTTAAATTATTAATGTTTATTTACTACATTAACGTCCCCGGTGAGGAATTAGACGACTTTTAATGTGAGCATCATTCTCAGAAATAACACCGTGCATTCTGTGCCCAACATTCTTCACAACCGTACGTAACATATCACGAGCAATATTCCGCAGTTGCCACATAAGCTATTACATCTTCTGATACAGGTTTACGTCCTTTAACAGCACAAATGGTCAGTAACCCTGTTTCCTCGAAATTCTTAATTATTTTCTTAAAACCATTCAGCGATAAAGGCCCCTTTCGTAATTTTTTCTGGTAACAAATTTTCGAAGAGCTGGGCATGCATTAAATTGATTCATATAATACAGTTTCATCAGTAACGCACGTTCTGGTAACGTGAGAGGCCTGGCCATTGGAGCTTATTTACTTCAACTGAGATTGTTTGTCGGAGCTGTCGATTGCTTGCTTTTATAGCCACTATTAATAGCGCTGTCATCGCAGAACACTTGCATTTTTCTTTGATATCCGTGTTTTATGCTAATTCTCGTTATTGTAAACCACAGCAGCGCTACAAAATGCCCTAGCAGTGATTTTTGGAACTAATTTTTTTTCACGAAATCCCTTTTCCCATTTCTTGATTAGTCTAAATACCAAGTTTGGTGCCATTTAGGCTGTTAGATCGAGCTGCAGGGTGCTCCAAACACTGTCAGTTTAAAAAAGATCACCCAGTACAATAATTTTTACTTAAAACAAGGTAGCTCGTTTGATGATTACATAATTCATGCATAACAGGGTCAGGAGTTTTACGAGCCTTTTTACTATTTATGCATCTGCAAGGAAATATAGAACAGATTTCGAAGAAGAGGTGGAACCCATCACAATTTCTTTAAACCAACTATTTGTCCCTGAAGATAAATTTACAAGAGTGGCTTTGTTCTCTGATTCTCATGAACCAATCCAAGACATTGGCTAAACTGGTCCTTCTTTATAGGATGAAATCCATCAATACGATTACTATTTGAAAAGGTTGGCTTTAAAGAAGAAGCATGTGATGCTTCAAAGGATTCCTGGTCATTGTTGAGTAAACAGTAACGAATAGGTTTATTCTTTGCTAGAAGAAACATGGAATTGCTTCAGTCAAGATATTCCTTAATATCCTATCACTCTTTAGTCTCTACTATACATAAATTATACCAAAAAATTGAAAATGCAACTACATAACCATTTACAGTTAAAACGATGGAAAGTTAACCATCTTCTAGCTATTCTCAAAGATACACGTCAGGAGCTGTTGCGCAGTTCCGTATTACGACGGTTCACAATTGGATAGGAGAGTGTTTTCACTGCTTGGAGATCTTTGAGTAACTAAACTGTGTAACACAGTGCCCATATCTATTTTCTAGACCGAGGGCTCTAGTGTGCGAAGCATATTCCCCAGTTTGGTGGTCAGCCTAATGCATAACTCCCATTGTTTAGTTCTCAAGCATGCTTAGTGTTTAGTTTTATCTACCCACTGAAAAGATGAAAGCCTGAGTGGACCGTGCCTAGTCTGAAGTCAGAATCGGACCGTGCGTTGGAATTGGGAAACGTTATCACTACACTGCCAGGGCTGAAAACTTAATTTCTTGAATTACGAAAGTTCAAAATAATTCCTGCGTGTTAATTCAGAAATGAAATCTGCATCTTATATAAATTTCTGCATACCTTTGTATTTATAGATGGTACCCAGTAAAGTCCAAAATCTAGAATATTTATGTAATCAAAGTTACATAAATCTAGAATATCAGTACCCATGATAGTAAAAAGTGTAGGAAAATGACCCTGCACTACAAATCGATAGGACTTGCAGCACTCCAAGTGGTAGAATTGAAAAGTTAACAGTCCTATTTCAAAAAGTAAACAAAACTGGAGAAAATGTTAGTTACAAAATTGTAATATATCAATATGATTTAATACCAATTGACATTTTTTTCAGGCATTCGAAAAAAAGAATACACATAATGTGCATTGGAGTTTTCGAGAACTCTTTACCTTCCAATACTCACGTGACTCGTATCAAAGAATATATAAATGATTACAACAGTTAATATTTTGCTAGTGACAACTTTTCACTTCCTTTCTGCATGATTCTTGAAGTGACTATGTTAGAAGTCTCTAACAAGCCAATATATGATGTTGTGCGTGTTCTTTCTTTTGCATTATATTGCTCAAAGCTTGCTTGATTCAATGGCTGGTACCCTACAACTTTTTATTTTGCTTTCATTCCTCGCATCTCATTTAAAATCTGTGATAAGATCAATATTTTAGAATTTTATCTCTAATGGATCAGCGTTTTCTGAGATACATTAACATTTTCCTTTAGTTTGACACTTTTTAATTATGATAAGCGCTAATATTCTTAAGTGTAGAAATGGGGACAAGAAGAAATATTATACATTTATATGTCTGTTATTACTGAATATAACATACAGTATTAATATATACATTTTTTTCTAATGGCGGACCACTGGATGATTGACTCGTTGCCCACAATAAGGCTGAAGACTGCTACTCATTTACCGTTACCTCGTGGACACCTGTGTACCAAGTTACAGAGGTAAAAATAGCATTACCCATGTCACACTACCACAAACCCGTTCATAGGGTGACTCACATTCATCAATCATCTCAGAAGAAGAAAGCACAGAGAGAGATAGAGAGAGGAATCACCCATGACCAAACAGAGATTCGAACCCGGGACCAACAGCCCCGGAATCAGGAACGCTAACCAATCAGTCATTGGTCGGCATTTATATGCACATTCTGGAAAGAAATTTTGCTTTAAAGTTGATAATTTATAAAATATAAATAATGTAATAAATAATGTTTAAGAATTTTAAAATAAAAAATCATTCGAAATAGTTTTTGAAAATCCTTATTTTAGATAGATGCGTTTCGTCCAATTGGAGAACTTCAAAAAATATGAGTTTATTTTTCATTTCTATTGTCTAGAAAGTCAAATATTCCAAGAAAAACTTAAAAACCTTGAACTAAATTCATTCACGAACTTCTTTTTAAAAAAAAAAATGTTCGTGAATAAATATTGAAAGCAGGAAAATCTTTGATTTCAAAAAATTGTTTGAAATTGGTTCAGACATTATATAATTTGATTGATTTTTTTAACTGAAAAAAAGCTGAGAATATATATAAATGCTATCTGTTACTAATTTTAGAAATGGGATTTCATTATTCATAATATTTAATTTTGCGTACGTTTATTGATGAATATTTTATTAAAAATGTTATTATTTTGGCAATAACTAATTTATTCTAAGAAAAATAATTGAATACTTTTTCACTTTGACAAATTTTATGTACATTAATAATAAAATTATTAAAATTTAAATAAAATAAGTACCAGAATTTATTGTTGCATTTTCATATATTTAGCTTAAATTTTTTATTTAGAGTATAAATTTAATTTAAAATATGTTTTTTTTGTAAAAATGTATTTTTTATTTAGAATTTAAATTTAACTTAAAATATAAAATTGGAATATTTATATATAAATATACATTTAGATGTGTTGTGTGTACACTTCTTCCCTTACACACAGATTTTTAATTCAAATCAATGTAATAATTTTTAATTAGCATTTATGTTCCTAGAGGAACCATTTATTTTATAATCTGTTTTACACGTTAAAATTAAAGCACATTTAAAATAATTCAATGCATCAATTAAATCATGTCAAAAAATATATGTATTCAAAAATGTAAATACACATTTTATGACATGTATAAATATTTCTAACTTCACTAATTTTAAATCAATTTTAATTTCTTCTTACTTAAAAGCAGGAATTTTTTACTTAAAAAATTGTACTGATAAATTTTTGAAACTATTATATTTCATTTCCTTCGTAATTACTGTACTTAAGGATTTCGCATGGAAGATAATGCTACCAACATTAATTATTTGTGCTCAGATTAAATTTTAAAAGGAAAAATTCTAAGTGAATTAATATCATTATGACAAATATAAAAATGATGATACGTTGAAAGGTTATACTTAATTTAATAACAATAATGAATAATATTTATTTTGAATTTCAATTTATTATAATACTAATTATTTTAATTAATATTTATTATTTTAGTTAATATTATTTTGATTAATATTCAATTTACAAAAAATAATATAATAGCGATGATTCTTAACACGTTTATCAATGTAATATTCCTTCAAAATTTTAAGAAATCAGTTATCGTAATTTACCTTTTTAATTTCAATAACAGTCTTTTAACTATCTTTACATGATAATATTGAAAAAATATATAATAAATATTTTTTATAATTAAGTTGAAAATTTATCTCTTATTTATTATCTATTAGCTATATGCAGAGTTAACTTAATCGTAATCGCAATTATCTATATTCTGACGTCATTTCTCTGAAAATTTTATCAGAACAAGCTTGTGAATCTTTAATATTCACAAGCTTGTTCTGATAAAGAATACTAGCTGAAAACGGTCTTAGTGTATATGTTTATTGCTATGTTGTTAATTATAATTAATAATTTTTATGCTATTAAATCTCAAGATATTAATAGTATAATTTATTTTAATGTTTTTCAATGAGAAATATACTGAGTCTCAAATCTTAAATAATAATGTAAGCATTTATGAACTGAAATTCATATAAAAAGATTAGAAAATTAATAACAAAATAAAAAATTGTAGAGAGATTATGAGAACATTATTTCGCGTGATATTATATATCATATATATATGTATGTGTGTTTGCTCTTACTTGTTTGCTAGCGTTTGTGTGTGTGTATTTTTAAATTCTAATATAATAAACATAATAAAATCAGTATATTTATGAAATTAGAATTTATATTATATTAGAATTTTTAGCAAAATTTTATGGAAACTATTTACATCTTTTACCCTTAACTGAATGTCTATTTATAATGAAATTAAAAATTACATTTTATGGAACTAAAATATAGAAACTGTTATTTGAATAAAGATTAATTCGTGATAATAAACTTAACGACTATTTTTCCACTAGATTTTATGTAAAATCTGGAATCAGCCCATTCAAATTATTTTTGCTCAAGCAATGTTAAAGTAATAAACATAGCAACTTTAATTTCTTCAACGATCTTTCCTAATTGAAAGAATTAAGACGCGTCATCTAACTACATTCCAGAGAATGTTCATGATTCCTAAATACTTCAGGAAAGAGTGGAAAGAGTTTATGTAAAAATACAACAATTCTTACAAAATGGGTATCTGGGCTCCATGCCAGAAAATTTTAAATGCTCTGAACTTTGGCAGCACTTTATGGCCCTTATTATGCATCCGAAATCTCGGAAATGTTTCTTTGCTTTCCTATTATCATAAAATGCGAATACACGTCCTTTTATATTCTTCGTGAGCTCCAAAACCTTTTAAGAAATACACTTTGAAGAAGGAAATGCATCAAACAGCAGCGTTTTCTTAAAACAGCAGTTTTGAAAATATAATGCTGCCTTGCTGTTTTACATCATTACACATTACGCTACATAATGTATTTACTATTTTTATATCGTAAAGTGTGTTTTCATGTGTTTCACTATGAAATGAATTTTCATTCAAGCTTTGGATACTTTACAAAAGTTTGCAACTGTATACCGTTTTACGCTCTGAAAACTGACACATTTAATTCTTTGAATTAGTTCTGATTACTCGAAATGTTTTGTGTTTGTTTAAATGATGTTAATTTGAACTAATTGAAGATCACTGCAGATTTATTTGTTTCTGGAAGAAACAATTTTCAACCAAATAAGCAGAGAATTAAATCAAACCGAGATAAATTTGTTTTTCTGTTATTTAATTTGTTTTTGTCACTACTGCGAGGAATTATGAAAAAAGAAAATGAAGTGGAATTTCTCATTTGAAAATGTCGACAGAGAGAGAGAGAGAGAAAACATTCAAGTTGGTCACTTAAATTTTAATTTATTCACATTTATTAATAAACATTTTATATTATTCGGCTAAGAATTATGTATAAATAGAATTATTTGTAAAGAAACAAAATAAAGGAAGTAAGTATAATATATTGATAAAAACATGATAATAATAATATGAATGATTCATTTTACCCATCAAATATAATTTGAACTGTTAATTTAAAGTTGAGGAATCTTTAACAAATTATATTCGATAGACATTTATTATATATAAGTTAGAAAGAAAGATTTTTATAAAAATTTATAATTTATTGACATTTACATTATAATTTTTAATGCATTTATTGATTTATTTATGAACTTCTAATGAGAAATTTGTACCATGAGTTTTGTTTTTCCTTCTTATATGTGCGAAACGAAATTCACGATTACATGGGAAAAAAAAATCTTGATATAAGGTTAAATTTTATTACATTATATAAATACAACAGAAATTAAATGAGAAATAAAAATTAGTATCAGATATTTAGCACAAATTCTGTAAAATGGTTTTTACATAAAATTTAGTTAACATTGTAACAAAGACTGAAAATATCTTTTATAAATTCATTGCTAAATTATTAATTTCAGCAGAATCGTTATCAATCCTTATTTAAATCAATATACGTTTTTGATTAAGAAATTTATTGGTATCGAACAATAAGTACTGTATTATATTAAAAAATACCTAGGATTAAAGAACATAATATATAACGGGCTTTTAAAACAGAAATTCCTACAAACAATTGTAAAAATATAGTAGAAAATATTAATATTTTATTCTAATTGTCTAAAAAAGTTTATAATGATAGCAGTTATATATTAATTAACTGTTAAAATTGCAACCGTTTACTAAACTTTTATATTTTGAATAAAATATCATTTTATTTCTATTATTTATTGTTATATTAAAGAAAATAGGAAAATAATAATTTCTGCAAATACATTAAATATAAAAAATCAATCCAATTTTCAACTTATAACAATTGCAGTAGGACAATTATAACAACTTCTAACAATTAAGAAAAATTAGAAACTGCTTAGAGTATGTAGAACCCATGATGGAGAATATATATTCTGTTCTTATTGAAGGTATTAAGTAAATATGTTTCTTACATCAAAGATGTTATTAATTTTTATATAAGAAAACTATTTTCATAGAAACTAATAAATACGCATATACGCAAAAGTTTTTTATACTTGAAAAAGTATAGCATTTACATGAATGTTTTTTTTTTTGGAAATTAAATATAACATGTAACATACACAAAAAAAGTAAATTGGTTAAAATTGTAATATAATATTTAAATTAAATTATTTGGCTTAATTTTATCATTTTTGTCAATTAAATGTTTTGACTTATCACATCATAATACTAAAATTCAATGGATTTTAGCTTTCTTTATAACATATGGCTAAAATGCTACCAATGAAATATTTTTTAGCCGGCACATAAAAAATATATTTCTAGAAAAAAAATGGGAATTTTTTTAATTAATTTCAATACTTTTATTACATGCAACTATGTTGGTGCAAATAATGTGACTAAATGGCATGACATATGTCATACCTCTACATGTCATACCTCTAGCGTATATTTTGAATGACATGCTAGGCATGACTCTAGGGAATCTAGAATAACATAATCAAATCCTAGTTTGGTATTTAATTTTTTAACTCATGTAATAGAAGATAGTCCTTATTTATCAAAATTACTTTGTGTACTTTTTTAAATTACTTTACAAAATTTATGTGTGGTTATTAAAAAGGATTAAATTATAGTAAATTAAATATATTTTTTTGTTGAGTGTCAACTAGGCTGGTTTAAATTGAATTGTATTTTATAGAGTGGAGTCCGACTTCTTCAGTACACACATGCCATAGGTATTCGTTTATACGTAGGCAACCATTCATACTTCATTTACACAAATAAAGGACAAAGACAGGTGAGAGAGAAAGAGAAATTACATCCATGCCCGAGCAAGGATTCGGACCCAATTCCTCCTTAACCGCAGTCAGGCACGCTGACCACTAGATGGAGTAGGCGGCATTAAGTTTATTTAAATAAATAAAATAGTTAAATATTAGTTGAATATACATCACATGATGATTTCTATTAAGAAATAGATGTATTATTACCTTACTGTCAGCTGAGTTTTTAGTATTTCAGATCCTAATACTTGAATTGATTTATTTGCGTATCTATGCAAAAAATTTTTTTTTATCTACCAATTTGACTTGGATATACATTTTAAAGTGGCCTCTGAAGTACATCGAACACACAAGCATAAAATGAAATTTGAACCACCTAGAAATTGAGGACTGTCTTAATACTCAACTACCAGCTCACTGAAATTCATCTTTAGCATGGATATTCACTGTGGCTAGGAATCCTTGTTTATCTTGAAGAGTTAAAAGAATTATGCATTCTGTGCAAAATGTAACGTAGATAGACGAATAAACTAAATTAATAATAAATTGATTTATTATAAATGAATAAGTAAGTTCTTAAAATGTACTTCTAACTTTTCAATTAATTACTTGCAGTTTTTTTTAATCAATTACTTCAAAAATATGAATTTGTTGTTAATGACACTTGGCGACGTCAAGCCCCCTCGTCACAGAGACTAGGCGAATGAAGTCAGAGAGGGCGTCTTCCGTTTTTTTTTTTTTTTTTTTTTTTAAATAGAGCACCCTCATTCGAAGGTGGAAGTTTCGACTTTTAACTCAAAGACGCAGTACCACTTGAATCTCCAATTTAGAGATTGAAGCCAGTGAAGACCCAAAGCCTGGCTCCAAACACCCCCAGAGGTATTAATTTGTTATGGGAACATGGATGACATTGCGACCCGACAGATTTAACGTGCCCCAGTCGCCATTAATGAACACGACGGATCATCGGCTAAGCCGGGATTCGAACTCACCACCTTTTGGTAATGAGAACGACGCCCTAACCAACCAGGCCACCCCGGGCTCAAATATGAATTTAATCATAATATTGATTAAAGTTATCAGAGAGACAGAAGGATATTTAGTGTGGTTTTTTTTCTTTTTGAATTATCAGCAGCTTAAATCAAATAATTTAAAAAACAATTGAAAAATGATTGAAACAGTTCAAGCAGAAATAATGTATCATAAGAAATAAATGGAATGAAAATTTTCACTTTGAATCAATGATTTCTTCAAGTTCTGTTAAAATAATCTTAACGATATTTTATTATCCTTGTATTTTAGTTCGAAAAATCCCATTTCATACTAGAAATAAATTTGGTAAAAAAAAATAACGGCTTTACGTCTAAGCTGACATTCATTTTTAACAAATAATTGAGAAATATTAGTGAGTACGTTACGAAAGAGTAATCGAAAGCAGATATCCAACCACTCAGAAATACATACCAGTTAAACAACCGTCATAAATATAAATTTACGAGGTAAGCAAGAAGGATAACACGCAAAAAGTATTAGGTTTTATTGCTTGAGGAGTGAGTTATATTTCGGCTGAAACTAAAGAAATAGCATCTGTGCATTCGACAGACAGAAGCAATATTAATTTTGAACAAACTTTAATACGTGTCATGTTTTTTTTTACTTGCAAGCATTTCAATACTTTTTTTTTAAATTTTCAGTCGGCTTTCAACAACTAAATATTAATTTCGATTATTGCTGTAAAAGAATTTACGATAAATTCCAGTACGCTTAACAGAAGGATTGACAAGTTTTATGGTGCGATTTATATTATCATTCCGGGGAATAAATAGTTAAAATAATTAAGCAAACAGTTAATATACACTATGTATAGAAGAGCTGTTAGTAATAGTTAAAGTTATTGGAGTATTTTATTATATATGTATTGTGTAAAATCTATTAGTGTTAACATTATTACACTCAATTTTAATAATATCGTTTTAATCAGTAAAGTTACTATAAAGCTAAATAATACTTCATTTGTAGTTTTACGGTGTAATGTGGTACATTTTATGTGTCCTTAGATAACAAATCCTACATTGATACATTGTAAGCAAACATAAATAAATTGAAATTAAATTTTATGTGAATTGTTATGCAAAATATATGAAAATTAGCATAAACAAAATGCAATTAATATGCAAACAATAAATATAAAGGAATGCAAACAATAACTTAGATTATTCTTGTGTTTATTTTACATATTTATAATTAAAATTAATATTATACATAATAATAGTAACATTATCTTAGTCATTGTATTTGCAACGAAGCTTAGAATAAGGACATTAACAGTTTTATGATATTATGTAATAAATTTTGTGTTCTCTAAAAACATTAATTTTACATTGATACATTGATAGTGAATCAAAATAAATAATTTTATTTTAATATACAAAATTTACAAAAAATAGGAGCAAAATAATATATGAAATCAGTATACAAACAATAAATATTTAAGAATATCAACAATAATTAAGATTATTGTCACATTTTATGACGTATGCATTGTTAATATTATTGCAGTTTATAGCAATTTGCATAATTATAATAGTTTTGAAGCTTGCAAAAAAGTTAGATATCAGTGTCTATAAAGTTTTATGGATTAATGTGATTTATTTTAGTAGTGCTTAGTCAAGAAATCCAATATCATCAATCATAAATAAATTGAAAGCAAAAGTTATTTTGCAATATATTATAGAAAATTTATAAAAATATAGAACATCGCTGGAAATAAATTTTTATAGATTAAATATTTAGTAGCTACCAATAATGCTGAAGATTATTGTATTATATTACACAACTAATATTATAATAATTAATATCATTATAAGCAATTACAGGGCCTTGGTGGCCTGGTTGGTTAGGGCGTCGTTCTGATTACCGCAAAATAGTGAGTTCGAATCCTGATTTATCCAAAAATCTGTCGTGTTTAATAATAGCAGCTAGAGCACGTAAAATATGTCCTGGTCGCAATAACCTCCATGTTCCCATTCCAAATTAATATCTGGGAGTTTAATGAGCCAAACCTTGGGTCTTCTCTGGCTTTCTATCTCTAAATTGGAAGACCCAGGATGGTGTTGCCATCTTTAAGCCTCTTCCCCACTCGTGGGGTACTCTATTTTGAAATGGAAGACGTTCTTTCTGACTCCATTAGCCCAGTCTCTAACGAGCGGGCCAAGTGTTGTAAATAACAACATAAGTAATTAAAGTTAGTATTTATATAGAGCATTAAACTTTTTTTAAGCAAAACATTTTGTGTTCTTAGGTAACGTCAACCACTGACATACCGATAACAAGCATAAATAAATGGGAAATATGTAATAAAACTCTATTTAAAGAAAATGTACGAAAATAAAATGCATAAACAATATATGTTTTTGATCTATAACAATAAATATACAGGATACTTTTTAGTAATATTAGGTTTTACACACAATTTTAAAATTTAAATTTTTCAATTAATATTTAAAATTTAATGTTATATAATTTAAATTTAATAATACATTATCACATAGTTTAAGTTATAATAATGTATTATTGGGTTTAAATTATCATTATTATATAATATAAGTTTATATTATTATTCCAGTCTTGTGAAATTTACAGTGCAGCTTGACTTTTGAGGATTTAGAGTCTTGAGAAGCTAATGAAATATATTAAAAGAGCGAATTTTTAATGAAAATTTCATTAATAATAAAATGATAAATAAGAGATGATGCAAAACACTTTATCAAAAACTTTATTGCACTTAAAATGCTATATAAGAATTTGAGGAATGAAAGGTTTAATTTTAATACTAATTTTGGAAGATTTAAATATATTTTCTGTAATATATATATATATATATATATATAT
>JAPDSC010105514.1:147060-167825 GCA_026290005.1 Latrodectus geometricus | reverse complement strand
ATATATATATATATATATATATATATATATATATATATATATATATAGTTTATGAGTTTAGACACAACAATCTCTTATTGTATCTAAGCTGATGATTAAAAATATCGGGAAAATGAATTATCGTAAAATTTTTGTAAATGTGATCAAATTATAGATACGTTTCAAAGGAAAAACTCCTGACATGAGGTTACCGTGCATTAAGGAAATTCAATAGTTGCTAATATTTTATCTGGAAAACAAATCTCCTAATATTTACAGTTTTGGATCAGAAATATTTTACACTGATATCTCTGGATCTTAAATGTATTAATGCTTTATTTAATGTTCTTTATTTTCAAGTTTTGTACATTGTTGTATTTTAGCTAAAATTTTTAAATATGTCTTCAATTTTGTAAAACTCATAACATTATTTACTGTATCAATCTGCCTTTTCAACATAAACATAGTGTTGAAAATAATGCACAAAATATTTAATGAGGTATGCAGATGGTGGAGAAATGATTCATTAATTTTCAGTGCAGTGCAACTTAAAAATTGTTCCAATAACAATTGTTATTTTTATGAGCTAACCAAAATAAAAGAATATACTTTAAGAGAATTATTTCTTGTTAACTATTTAATTTTAAAAATTATTTCTGCAAAAATATATTTTTTGATATAGTAAATACTTGTTTAATTTAAAATCAATTTAAATTTAAGTTTAAAAGAAAAGTATTTGGTGTGTTTTTTTTTTAACTTTTAAGTTTCAAGCACAATATTTGCACAATTTTTAATTAAATTTACAATTAATGGGTCTAAATGCTTATATTATTTAGAAAAATTAATTATAAAAATATTGTTAAATTACTGAAAAGGCATTAAAATTTATTAACATAGTGATCTCATGTAGATAACGATTACTTTATTAACGTTTGATAAAATTCATTGTAATATTTCAAATGTATGCTTCATAAGCCTCTAATTTTCCTAAGACCTTTTTCCATTGCTTCTTAACAATACGAATACTCATTTTTATCAAATTAACTTAGAAAGGACTTCTTCAGATGATCAAAAATCAAGCACTTTATTTCACGCAAAATAGGAAACATTATGTAAGATAAGTACCCTTAAATTATCATCCCGAAGAAACACCCGCCTTGCTTGTGTTTTCGCTGAAAATTCTCATCTCAAACAAATGAAGATTAAATGGAGGTAGGCTACTAACTTAATGTTTAGGCATCTTATTCTACTACAGCTTGCCTTCAGCAACAATTTCCCCTCCACCAATACGCTCTTCAATCCGGACAAAATTGAACAAACAACGCAGTTTTCCAAACAAACATCCTCTCTCAGCAAACATACCCATAGAACCATTACGACTTCCCTAATATCAAAATTAACGAGGCAAACATTTCCTTTACGAGTGATGTCTTTAAACGCAAAGTGGCTCTCTGTCTCCAGTAGTGACCATATTAAGAGCTTGTTGGCGGTCCTGGCTACATCAAAGTAGGAGAATTAGTAGAAACCATTTCGTAGCCTTGGCTATATATTAGCTGATAATGGATAAATCATCGCAAGAGCGGAAGAAATGAGCCATTAAATTTGCAGAGATAGCACTTGATGTTTCGATTAGACGCGAATCGAAACTTTCCGCGGAATACTCAAATCCAGTGATTTGCCAAAGCATTGCATGATGGCGTATGATTTGATCTATTGAAATGTTTCATTAAAATTTAAGTAGTGCAATCGGCGAGAGGGATTTCGTGCATTAGATGGCAGAAAGTGAAAGGCTCACTTAGTGAACGAAAACGTCATAATTTTATGGATGAGAAGGGTTGACCTAAATACATATAGCACCCTTCAAAGCGCATGCCAAATTCAATCTTCAATTTTCAAATACATATATATGCGTTCTAATTAATTGAAATGGGTTTAATCGTACAATTGCTAAATATTATTTGCATACAAATGGGTGTGACTAAAGAATACAATTTGAATGCATATTTCTAAAGTAAAAGTAGCAACCACAGAAAATCGATAGTTTTTTATTTCATAATAAATATTTTTTTTAATCATTTTGCTTTTCAATTTTAATTTTATTAAAAATATTAAATGTTTTATTTTATTTTTATTTTTATTGATTAAAAGGAATTTACCTTTTAAATAAGATTTTTCCTTAACTTTAATTAAAAATTTAGAATTTTTTTTTTTTTTTTTTTTAGAAATTATTGAACTGGAATTATTTTTTTGGAGTTGCTTAAAAACGTGAAAACTATAAATAATTTGGTAAACATTTGAGATACATATTAGCATCATTTTAAGATAAGACTAAATATGGTTAGGCCATGCTCATTTTTCTTTATTTTAAAAATTTAATGTAAATATTAACACAAGATATTCATGACATAGAAGTTACAAATTTTATTCCCAACTCCATTTGTAATCATTGTGTTCAGAGGCTATACTCAAATTGAAATTTTAGTAGAGATTAATGTTTAATTGGTGATATAAACTGAAAAGTAGACAGAAGAAAGTTCCATTCTGGTGACAATTGTGTCCCGTATCCACTGTTCAAAATTATGAAGTGTTTGATTTTCTTAGCAGCTTTGATCGATAGAAAATGCCATAACCAGTCTACTTTTCAATTATGTTTCATGACAGTACTATTATTTATTTTTTTACAAAAATACATTTATATTTTCAAAGACATTTTGATAACTTATATAAGAAGAGCTGTTTACCTGTTTGGACTTTAAAAGTTAATAAATTTTTTATACTAAAATTTTATTTGAAGAGTTTTACTGTTTTGTATTAATGACCATTTGTCTATTTTGGTAATAATGATAGGTATTTGATAAACTTCATTAAAAGATCATAAATTTAAGTTGGTATATCTAGCCCATTGTAGAATGAAATTTTTATAAACTAATTTCTCCGTTTGCGGTATTTGAAATAACAAATTTCTTTTAAGCATTACATCATCTTTGCTTTAAAATCGTTCACTTTATTCTCGATATAAAATATATTTTTGATTACTTTTAAATTCAAAATATAAAACATGAAAGCTATCAAGAATCACCAAACTGATTCGAAAAATCATAATTACTTCTTTTGCGGTATCAGTCCTTTGGATTTAAATCACGCATTAATTTGATATGTGTGCATTTTCCATTCGAATAAAAGCGAGAGGTTAGCCATTTCACACTAAATTACTCCCTGAACTCGTGGAGATGAAATGATGCTCCATTTGAGAAGCCGTTTTTGATGTTTCTGCCGCCATCTCGGTATGCCCATTGCGTTCCAAAAGAAAAAAAAAATACAAATTGCTCAGTTTATAGTACGCGCTACTGACGCTGAAAACATTTCAGTTTGCAGATTTATGTGATTTATGTCGGTGATATTGAGACGCTTTATTTCTTAAGCACTCATATTTGATCTCCTTCGAATTTCTTGGAAAACGGCCAACTGCTAGTCAAAAATGAAAGCAATACATCGATACATGAGAAATATCAATCTTGTTTGCCATGTGATTTTTGAAGAGAATGCTTTCATAATAAGTGTGAGTCGAACTTACCTGTATTTAAGTAAGAATTATATTTCTTATAGAACATTGTATTTTTTTAATCATTAACCATTAAAAATTTAAACATTTACTATGCATGGTTGCTACTTTACTTGTTAACAGTTTACACTTTTTTATAAACTTATTTTTTTATTTATTTTGCCTTTGAAATAAACCAGTATTTTTAATATTATCTGCATAATAATGTAAGCTAACTGTGAACTATGAGACTTCCTATATATAGAAAATTCAAAACACTCATTATGAATGTCATAGAATGACAAAACACATTAGATAGCTAATGTGTAAAACAAGGAATGATCTATTAATATTTTTGATTAATAATAAATCAATTACATTTATGTAAAGATATGTAAAATTATGTTATTTAAATTTGTTGATCTAACATATATAAAAAGCAAATAATTTTTAACTGTAATTTCTTAAAAATGAATAACAGAGGTAATCAAATAAATTTAAACTCTGTATTCATATATTTTAGAATACTTGCATAAATCATTCATAATATTGTATACATAGTTAGTAGTGAAAAGGAAAATATATTAAATTTACTCTTCGAGAAGAAAATTAAGTATATTACTTCTTCCAAAAAGTCTCGAAAAGAGTACACTTTCACGAATCCAGTATTTTGTAAGTGCGAAAATTAGAGATAAATAATATATATTTCTTATTCAAAAGTATCTATAATATAATAAACTTTAAAATAATTCTTATAATTACTATTTAAGTACCTGCATTATTATTGCCGTCCAATGACCAATAATTCTATGTTCTTCTTAAATCAGTGAATGATTTTAAAATACCAATTGACTAAATATATGTGACAGAAAGAACTTATTTTTATTAATTCATTGAAAAAATTAAAAATTTTTCTTATATTATTTTACAAAAGCTGAAATTAGGCTACCAATTTAGAAGTTGCAGACATAATATTTTGCATTATTTCTCATTATTCGATTATATTCTGAGTCACTTACAAAATATTCTACTTTTTAGGAAAATTTGGATCAAAGGATTAATCAATCACTTACTTAAACTGATGCTAAACTGCAATTCATTAAAATTCATCTTTAGCAATATTATTTCTTTTCACCACATTCATAAATGTGCTGAGCTCATATGTCAAAAATGATAAATTTAAAGAAAAATTCTGCCTTCCTAAACTGAGTTGAAATTGAAATTTTGTACTTTGAAATTTTCTATTTATTAATATGAATTTTTCATGAATAATACAAATATATTTTTTATCTATACTATATGAAAAATTTACTTTTTTTTGTACTATTTATAATTTCAACATATTATTTACTTATTTAATATTTCTAATTAAAATCCATTTATTAAATTAATATTTATGATTTTAAAAATTATTTATTTTGAATAAAATTGAAATAGTAATTTACCCTAATAAAATCTTGGTGTATGAAACAACAGCATCTAAATAAAATGTCTCTCTTCATTTTGTTTAAAAAATAAAATCTATTAAACTTATTTAAAATACCATGGCATGCAAAAGTTTTTGAACAAAAATTATAAGTAATTGGTCGTAACAATATTAAAAAGGAATAACTTATATAGATAAATATAATATATATTTTTGTTTTACAAAAATAAATAAGTCACATTTTGTACCACTTTCATTTTCATATCGTTTTAATGAAATAAATAAATTTTACAAAAATACTTTTTTTTCATTTACATATAAATACCCTCTTAAAAATAGTAAATCAATGATTTGTTTGTAAAAGTGCATTTTCGTTCTCTATATTTTACTCATTATTTAAGTTTTTTACGCAGAATTGGAGACACAATGCATTTTTAGTATTTCACAAACGTCGAATAATTTTTTGCTATTTGATTGCTTTTAATGCTAAAATACTACAATCTTCCTGTAAAATTTGAATAACGCCTCAAAGGCAACATATTCTGTTATATGTATTGAAGAATTGTATTTTTAAAATTTATTCATTTTCCTATTTTAGCAATTATTTTATAACTATTAGAGTAAATTTTTAAAGAATGTAAACATTTTTTCAATGAACTTTAAATTTAAAACAAATTATTCTTTTGATTTAAAAAACGTTAAATCAAAACATTTTATTTCTGTATTTACATGTTTATCTGCTCGTATTTTATTAAAAAAGACAGATTTAATGTAAAATAATTAATAAGTTATTATGATTCAAATTGCGATATAGATTAAGCTCTGAGTTACTATATTATTTATATATAATTATATATAATGCCTATAATATATATTATTTTATTGATCCGTATTTAAACATCCGAATCTTACTTTTTCTCCTTTGACACCACGGTATATTTCAATTATGTACTACAGAAGAATATTCTTTACTTAAGAAAAACGTTTTTCTCTTCCTTAATTTATTATGAAGGATGGGAATTTTAGGAATACATTTTTTGTTAAATTTTTTGTCTTGTTACACATTAATAGTTGTTTTAATTAAACTAAATTTAATTAGTTGTAATTAGTTTAAAGTTTTATGGAAAAGTAAATTTTATTTTAAATTGTTAATTTCAGTCCTTAATAATTGATAATTATCATTTGGTTTTTCAACCTCAAAATTTTGCATTTGTCATTTAACACATAGTTAATAGAATGACTTTTTTATTAATAAGATAATGGGAGTACTATTAATTTTCTCTACCGAATGAGGAATTGAGTAAACATAATCAAATTGAAAATGCTAATTTTGAGTTAAGGAATTAAAAAACATTTTTCAAACATAAAATCATCTGGATAAAATAGAATATAAATAACTGCAAACAAAAAGAAATATATTAAAGCAAATTTATGCAGTGTTGAACAACAAGCAGATAAAATAATAAAGCATTTTTAAGTACAGAATGTAAGATGTCTTAATGCTTTTAGACATTATTTAAATAAAAACTTAACAAGATTGAAGGCATGGAATTTTAATTACGTAAGTAATTCCAATCATTTCAGATTTTAAAAGAAATTTCTTATCACATTTTGTTTGTAACACGATTTTAATTTATAGTTTTACACTCATCAATTTTTCTCCCAAGTGGGAAATGACACCCTTAATGAATTTTTAATTCCAAACAAATCCAGTTATCGTTTTAAAATCCCAAAAACTACATAAGAGAAAAAAATTTCATATTTCTTTAAAAAACCAAATATTTGAATAAATAAAAGCAGTGAGAAGTGTTCTCAATATTACACCTTAATCGTCGTCTTTCTCTTAAGAAATTAAAAAAAAAACAATAATAAATAAAATTTCGAAGTAGAAATTTCCATGTCTCGAAGTCTTTCCTTTTCTTTTCTATGAAAATTTTCGTTTCAGTAGATTAACTGATAGATCATGAAAAAAAAAATAAGAATGACATATTTTTATGAATTATTCATCTTGTGTTAAAAAAATCTTACGCATTTTTCAAGTCAGATTATATTCCAAAAAATAGCAACTTAAGATTTCTGCATGAATAAACATATCCTTTTCCAAAACATGAAATCAGTATTTTTTTATTACGCTTAAATGACCATTTGAAAGTGATTAAATACTTTAAAATGACTTTGATGTTGATTTAGTTATAAAAAGAAATAAGACGGGGAAAATTTTGTTTATGTCATTAATGTGATATAATATACACGGCAGAACTAGTTAGATATTCTGTATTTTATATAATGATATATTATATAATGAAATATTTTATAAATTTTTTAAAATGTCTTACATATAATCTTTATATGGCAGTTAATTAGAATTTTTGAGAAAGTTACAAAGATTCATAATATTAAATGAATATTTATATATTAATCAATATGTAATTTAAAATATCATAATTTAAAACTATTAAATAATTTTTAATAATATAAGGTTGGGGAAAAAGAAATCCACTATTTTTACGTGAACTTTCTGTAACTTCTTTTGGATTCACTTTGTAAAAAGGTTTAAAACAGCTTTCATGAAGATTTTTACGGCTGCTGACATGCGGTTAACTTCGATCATTTTTGATATTTTATAGACATTTTCGACGATGCTGTATCCACATGAGAGGTGCATCTCTAACATCAAAAATACCCGAACGGAATCGGCGAAACAAAAATTGTACTTAACTGATTGTTACAGTCTTATATAGGACGATAAATCCCTTTCACAATTTTAGCCACCCGGCTATCTTTTTCGCCGTTACAAGAGAAAAACGAAAATGTATCGAATTTTCTGTTTGTTGTCTTCCATTTTTAAAACCTTGTACTCGTAACTGAATTAATCAAACAAAAAAATCCCAAGAGGATATTTTAGTGTCCAACGTCACCTTTCCAAACAGCATAAATCTGAAATTGTTTGATAGATACCTCACGAGATATCGATCACTACTGACGTCTTCCGAAAAAATAATGGATTACTTTTTCCCCAAACTAATACATATTTTGTTAAAAGAAAAACATTATTTGATTTTCATATAAAATTTGAACTATATATTTTTTACAAAATAGTTTCAAAACTATGTCTTAATCTTTGTGCTTGATATTATATGTTTTTGATTGCAAAATAAATTAAACATCACAACTTTTTGTTGTTATCATTTCATAGCATTTCTTGAATAAACTTTTGCATATTGTAAAAATCATAATGATAGAATTTTATTTAAAGTATAAGAAAACAATATAGTTTTAAAATACAAAAAATAATAAAATTTTAAATTTATAAAAATCATTTTAAATTCGTGTTATATAAGATTTTCATATTGCTGTCTGTTTCGTACATGATTCATGTCTACATATTATGAACCAAGTAAAAATTCATTCACGAGAATATTTGTCTTTAAAAACTACACCGGAAGAAATTATGAATCTAATTAAGAAATTGAATTGTTTTTTTTTTTTTAAATTAAATATGATTAGTTGAAATAAGAAAAAAATAATGCATATATTTATTTACAGTAACCTATTGATAATACTATCTTAAATCAATACTTAAAGTCAAAAGTTTTAAACTATTAATTTTCCTAAGTAAATAGAGAAACTATATCAAAATATTAAATGAAAAACAGCATATTTTTGAAAATTGCTTTATTAGAACTTAAATTTGAAAGAAATTAAGAGAGAGAGAGTGAGAGTACATTTGTTTCCTTCTATAATTTTGATGAAATATAAAGTATTTTTGAGACAGATCTTATGCACATCAAATAATATTTCTAAATAAAAATGGAATTTTTTCATCAAAAATAGCCAAAGTTATATTCATAAAAAGTAGAAGTAAAGAAAACAATGTGTTCTGCAGAAAACAGTAGAAAAATAGTTAGAAATGAAAAATAAATAGTTCCTTAAAAGAAATAGTTCTAATAAAAACAGAGAGCTTCAGGGGAAAATAACATCAAATCAAATAAACGGTTGTCATCTTTCATTTAGTTTCTAATAAAACGTAGGTTACATTTTTGGAAATATATGTTAACAATAAAATAACTAAAAATATGGATTTGAAACTTGTTTCTTTCAAATAAATGATTAATATCGTTTTGTAAATTATCAAAATGGTACAAAAAAGCTACTACACTTTCCATATGAAAAATAACAGAATTCAATTCTAGAACATGGCACAGTATCTTAAATTTGCAGGAAACTTTAACCAGACATTTTGGTGAGCATAACTTCTACGGCAGTTTGTTCTCAAATTAAAATTTATTTGACATCCAGTATGCTCATTAATTATTTGTGATTCATGTATTTTTATACAAATTTAAGTTATTCATACTAAACTCTATTGTTCTTACAAATAACAAAAAGCAACGCTTGTTAAAAAAACACATAAAAGAGAAAATTGAAATAGCTATTTCTGAAGAATACATTACTTAAGCAACTCATAAAATAAGTATTTTATTGCAAGGTTATAGAATTTTTTTTTCCATTTTGTATACAGAGATTCAGAGATTTAATGCTAATGACTTTTATAATTTCAAATGTCCTGCAAGCATAATTAATTTTATAAACAGAAAAGGTAAAATATTTCAATAGCTAAAAAGGAAAAAATATGATATTGGTGAATTAAAATCTTGCAAATTTATCAAAAATTAAAATGAGTTTATAATTTACATTTCTTTATTAAGCCCATTTGTGTTCTTCAATATTTTTCACAGATAAAAAATACTTTTAATTTTATTACTTAAATCTGTAAAATCAAATTGATAATTACTAAGTAATTTCTATGTTAAATGTATTTTAAGATCACAAGGAATGAAAAAGAAAGTAAAATCAATAATACACTTGTACATTGTTGTTGTTGGAGATTTTAACTGCTAAAATGACCAAAACTAAAGTCCATTATAAGTTTAACTTCATGGGGACATTAGATTTTCATTTATATATTTACTAAAATAAAAACATTTTAAAATAAGCTGCAAATTATTAAAATGGTATTATACCTTAGTTATTTTATTATTTTAATATTCTATAACAATAAGCATACATAATATTACAAAAATAAGTATCGAATTAAAATGCTACTTAAAATATATCTAAGGATTCCGTTTGAAAATTTCCCACTTACAGGAATCTCTCATTTATTTGAAGCTTTTAATTTATTATAAAAATACTACATAAAATCAATCGTAAAAATAGGAAATTATAATGCATTATTAATTATTCAATTGAATGCAGTATAACTCTATCAAAGTAATCATGGTAGACTCATTCATTCATCAAACTCGAAGGCATAAAAATTTTGAACTGGAATTGTTACTACTTCGAAAATCATTTTTCAAAGTATTTTCAAAGTATGTTTCTTTCTAATTTTTTCAAACTTTATTGTAATTATAAAATAAATGAGAAACATTAACGTTAAATTTATATGCAAATTTGAAAAAGCCCTAAAGAAGCTACTTAAAGTGAATTGCTTTTCGCATGAAATTGCATTCTTAAATATAGTCATCTTACCTAAATATTGTATTTTAGCATAATGTGTTACAATGTTGTTATATATTATCATTCAAATTAATCAAAATTTTAATGAAATAATTCATCAACAAAGCTTCATTGCTTTTTGACTTTGTCTCTGTGATAAACTAAACAAATTTCTTTAGGTGAATAACCTCGAATTGAGAATCTAGTCTGGAATCTTGCCATATTTGTCCAGACGAAACGGCAACATTTCTGACGGAATTATGGAAGGGCAGCAAAGTTTCTTTGTTGGCAAGGGTGCTGGTCAATAGAAAAACATTGTAATTACAGATAAAGGCAGAAAATTTATCCTTCAGTTTCAATTTATTCCTTACAATGTAGATTTATAAATCAATATCACTATATTTTCATCCCTTATCTTTGCTCCTTTTATCTGAAAAAGGTATTGACTCATTTCTTAATTTTTTAATTGCTATGCACTTGAAATAAACTGAACTAAAATGAAATTTGTTGAGGATGACACTAAAGTGAAGCAGTGTTCTTTAGATATATGTAATATTCCAATTATTATTTCAACGAAAGCAGATTATATATAATTTAGATATTTTTTATTTAATATATTTAAATGTTGTATTTTTAACTTATTTCTGTTTCCATTAATTAAAATTGACACTTATTTTACTCACATAAATTGAAAGATATTGAGTAAATGAGTATCCAATAATTCACTTAAATAAAAACAAGTATTAAATAATTAAATTTTTAAACCAAATTTAATTGGATAAACTCACTTACTTTGTTTAGGTAATAAATAACATATTGCTTGCTAGTAAGTAAACTACTTCTTTTAAAAATCAAAATACAGAAATATATATATGTTATTTTAAAAAATCTTAAGTTATTTAACTAAATGTTTTTTGTTATTAAAACTATTGAATTGAGAGAATAAAAGAAATGAAATTGCATTATTGAATCTTTTCTCGTCATTAGTGTTAAATATGATGAATTTGTATACATAATAGTTCGGATTTAGTTGCAATAACTTTAAAGTGATAAAAAAAGGTTGAAATTAACATTTATTTTTTATTTTATGTTACGTTTTCTAAGTTTAAGTATTTATTGTTGAATAGTTCAGAAGATGTATAAAACCACCAATTCCATCTTATTTTAAAAGCAAATTTATAATCATAATTAGAAAGACAAATCTACCAGTTTTTGTAGTCTATTTCCCCTTTGGAATCCATTTTAATTCATAAAACATATTCTTCACTTTCACAAAAACTGACATGGAAAAATAATAATACTTGCAATTTTGTTAATTTTATTCAAACAAATCAAATGAGTTGCAGAGCACTTTAAATGTCCTTTTAGTTACGAAGTTATCAAATTTTAGAGTCAAAACAATTTTTACCAAGATTTCAGTCCTATTCTCATCAATGGAGTATTGGAAAAATGGAAAATACATTCGTTAAATGATACAAAAGTAAGACTTCCAAACTTAAAAAAATTCAACAGCACTAAGTCAAAAAATAGTGAAATAGAAATTTCAAAATGAAGAGTAATCATATGACTGCTGTTGTTTCCAAGATGATTGCAAAACTTTGTACGTTATAGTCCAAGCAACTTTCATGTGGTTTCATTTTACAGATAATTAAGTTTTAACTCAAATATAAAAGCTTCAATCAACATTTTAAAATATTTGAAATTTGTCAGAGATTAACAGTCTTATATAAGTTTCATTTCTCTCTGAGCATACATTTCCAATTTAACTCCTGCCAAATGTTAAACTCAGAATAAAACGTTTTTATAAGAATTATAATGTTGAATAGTTTTCGATTTTATAAACAAATTCATATATTCACTAATTTTATTACAAAAACGCTTAGAAAATTAAAACAATTATTTTAATAGAAAGCGATTTCTTTGACTGTGTTAATTATCTTGTTAAAAACCTTCACAAAATGAAATGAAAAGAACATACTTTCAAATTTTATAGCATAAACAAATTGCTTAACCCCTCTAGAATAAATTTAAATGTTAACTTTAGTGAATCTATATTTTTTCTTTAAGTGACATATGAGAAAATATGATGATTGTGATTATCAAGATTATGATTATGATGATTGTCATTATAATCAAAACGGCACGTAAGCAAATAGTAAAGATGGTAATAAAAGTAGTATTGCTTAATATTTCTATCTCTCTACACATAATTTGAGAAGATTTTCTAATTAATGTGATTTTTAACTAATAATTTTTAATTATTAAGTAATGTAAACCTATACAAAATATTTTCATCTTAATTACCTTATTAGGCTAAGGAATAATATGGGTACACACACACATATCATATATATATAATATAAGTATATTAAAATTATATATATATATATATTTAATATAATTTATTCCATTTATGTTATTCTCCCAAATAACTAACTATCATATCTAATTTTAAGTGTAATATTGTGTTGAAATTATATGCATTTACTTCAACTGCTGTCAAAAAAAGATTCAACATACAATCCATATTGTACTTCTATCAACTATGTTTGAGTTATTTATATTATACTGCAAAATCTGCATAAGAAGCTGAGTAAAATTTTTGTTGAATGTTATAATCTACATCTACAAAAACTATATCTAAATAACACTCTGTTTATAAATTACTCATTTCTATGTATTTTTTAAATAATCATGTAATTAAAACAAATACTACAAAGATATCAAATGCTTCACGCAAGTATTAGCAAAAATGCAAATATAATTAAGTGGTATGAAAAATAAGATTTGTAAGAGAATAGTGCATTATTTCCTTTAAAAATATATTAAATCTTATAAAATTTATAAGAAGAAGTATAGTAATTTTCACCCCATTGTGTTATTTACAATTCTTACATCGCATAGCATTACAACATTTACAACACGGGAATGTCTGATTCTGATGTGGACATAATATATCAATAAATACCGGTTTTAATACTTAGACTCTTTCGAATCCCTTTATGTAACATATTTACATTCCAAGATAATATGAATAAATATAGTAATTTTAATATTACAAAATTAAATTAATTTTGCAGAGATATTCATTATTGTTAACATATGAAATTCCTTTCATTACTTCTTTTCATTGTGAACAAATTACAATAGACTAAATACTTATTGTAATTAAGTTAAATTTCTTTAAAACGATAGTATTTGAAATGTTTTCTGACATAATATAATTTTTTATATTTAACAATTAAATATTTTTGTATTTATTAATCTTTTTGTTTAATTACCCAAATTATTTGCAAACAATTAGCTTTGAACTTTGAAAGATCATAACGATTAAACTCTTGCTTCAATTCATAAAACTATTGAAATCACTTTGATTCACTATTCTTTGTTCCTTATCATCCATTTTTTACAAAATTAAATAAATTTTCAGTTTGTTAAATTCTTTGAGACATAATTATATTACAACTAAGAGAGTCTCAGTGTCTAGGTAGCTTCACGTCACTTCCTGTGAGATCAGAAAATTGAAACATGCTTTCCGTTGTCAGAGTTGGAGAAAGTGACCACATTCTACTTCACTGTGTTGCAGGAAGATTAAGAGTTGAGAACATATCCACATCAATCATTAAATAATAATATAATAATGTTATATAAATGGACAGAGAAATGAACTGAAATCTATAATATCGAAGTTTATCAATAATCTTACTGCAGTCAAGTTGAATTTTTGTCTTTAAACGTTTTCTTAACTGCTTCAACATCTATTCTACTATATTTCATACATTTGTTGAAGCGCTATATACGACAGTTATTAAAACTATTGAGATAAACAAAAGTTTACTAATAATTTTTTATTTTTATTATAGTTAAAATATAATTACAATAAACTCATCAAATTTTATATGAAACTTATTGTAAGATTTAATAATTGATCAAATCATATGTGAATTAAGAAATGTAATGAATCAATATTTTATTTTATGAAATTATTTAAAAACTTTGTCAGAAGGATTTTACACTTTTGTTCTTCTTATTTATAATTTCAATATGATATTTTTATATCGCATTGTAAAATTCTCGCATGGTATTTCAGTCTCATGGGTAAAAATATTAGAAGTGTATCTTGAAAGAAATGGATCCATTTCACAGTTTCCCTTGACATCATGACTAAGCTAACAATGACAAGTATTTAATTTGATTAGAAAATTGTTGAGTAATTTTATAATGAGAAAATGCTTATTTATTTAATTTTCTAGAGTATAAAATAAATTATTCTTTTGTAGACTATTTTAGATAAATAATTCATGGACAGATTTTTAATTTTAATGAAAATTGTTAAATTTGCAAAAGAAGCACTTTTAAGCTGTAATTTAGATTATAAATGAAAGTAAACTGTACTTTAAAACAAAAAATTAATTACTTATGTAAGAAACAATGTCAACAGAATATAAAATAAATATAAACATTGAAATATTTGACTTTACCTTAAAAGCTTTATAAGTACAAAAATTAATGATCATATGTCAATTAAAGATTTAAAATTAAGTATAAGTAAACGTACAAAATAATTTTAATGTTTTTTTTTCTGTAAATATGAATATTTCTTTTAAAAGTACATTCATATTAATCTTTAAAACGTGATTAGTTCAAATAAAACGTATTTTAATATTATAATTTTCTGCATTTTATTTTATGAATATTAACTGATATTTTATCCAATCAAATGTAATATTTTGCAAGAGTAAATGTATCATATGTTCATATGCTCGATTACATTCAAAAAAGAATAAATTACCAAAATAAAGATCAGCGATATTAAATAAATTATTTATAATTTATTCTGAATGATAATAAATAAATTTTTAACAAAATTAATTCATTTTGCGTCTTATTATAGTCTTTTAATTTAACACTCAAAATTAAAATTAAAATATTATAATTTATAATTTCTGAAAATAAATTTTATGTAAATTTTTAATTAATATACTTGGAAGCAGTGTGTTTTTGACCAAAATGGTCTGATCAAAATAAATATTTTCCAACATTCTTCAACATGAATATTCTTTCAGATTTTTAAATAACTTAGTTTTATTTTTTTCGTTATTCACTTATTTTATGTTTTCTTATTAATGGTTCCCTTAAAAGGTGATAAGACTTTGATACTGAAATATTGAAGAAAAGAAGAAACATGGTAAAGTAGACAAATATTTCATCTCATTTATTCAACAAAATATAGGACAAGAATATAGTTTTTATTTATGTTTAGTTTTTAAAACGTTTTCAAAAGCATTACTCAAATTTCTAAAAAAAATTGCTTTCCAAATGAATACATTTAAAAATCTAATTTTTGGCATTTTATGTAAATTAGAAAAAACTCAAGGACAATAGCAAACCATGTTATAATTTGATAATTAATAAATAAGTTTTCTTGTGTTTTTGATTTAGTATAGAAAGTGTTTTCAAATTACTTGTTATTTATAATCTACTAAATTTAAATTTAAAAAATATTTTAAAAATATTTTATATACTCATGAGTAATTTAATGTGCAGTTATAGAATTTTAATGTTAAGAAAAATACACAATCCTGTGAGCTACTTTAACAAAAATGTCAAATATAATATAAAAGCTATTACATTTAATGTATATTTTTCAAATGTTCGTAGTTTACGTACATTGTGTAACGAAAATGTATACTGAAATATTCTGTTCTGAATTGAGCAATTTATTTAAATTTCTATTATTTTTAAATGAATGTGGCATATATAATATATTTTCATGCATTTTTACTTCATTATGCAATTTGCTATATGCTATTTGCAATTTTTTTTTTCAATTATATGCAATTTCATTTTGAAAGTCATAATTTATTTACAAAAAATGAGTCATGATTGATGAGAATAATAATACATTACCAATTTTAATTTTTCAAAGCGGTTAATATTTTACCACTTCGATGGTTTTTAGTGCAATTTTCATAATTTAATATACTAACGTATAAAAATTAAATAAATAGGCTAACAAAATTTAACACAAAATCATTTTAGTTAATAGTTTTTCTTCTGAAACATGTTTTTTGCAAAAATTAATATGAACTATAAAACAAAGGTTTTCATGATTTTTTTCACAAATTTTTCCTTGAAAAATATATCATTATTCTAATCTATAAATTGCAATATTTAAAGATTTTCTTAGCATAGTTCTAAAAAAAAATTGTATCAACTTAAATGTCCGTGGAACTAAATGAAAATGTTAAAATGTCACGAATAAACAAGTTCAGAATTAATAGTCTGATCAAATACACGCAAGGAGAGAAATTTCTGAATATAAAGCTTTGCATAACTCAGTCATGAAGTTTGATTAAAATGGATTGATATTTCCTCCGTTATGGACGGAAAGGGATTAAGATGATCTTACGACATTTCTCACTAAGCCATGGATTTCTGTGAACTCAATAAATAGGGAAGTAATAAACCGAATAGAAGTGGCCTCACATTTTTGGTTATGAAAGTTCTTATATTTCATGTCTCATTTGCATAATAAGAATTTTCAGTTGTATAGCTGAAACAATGTTTCCCAATATGTGGAATAGAAAATAGAGCTTGAATTTCCGGAATTATCCGTAAAAGTTTATACTACAATAAATGGCAAATGTTATGTTACTGAAAATAAGACAAAGTTTTGTATTTTAGAGAAATTTAAGATATGTGATGTTTAGTTAAGGTTAGTAAAAAATAAATTTTTATTTTATAATTTCGTTGAAATTCTTTACACTATTTTTTTTCTTAATAATTCAGTGAAATCTCTATGCATTATTTTGTATCAGAATTCGTCACTTATATTTAACATGCTGATTTAAATATTAAATTATTTGTAAATTAAGAAAAACCAAAAAATAATTTTTCCAGGATAGTAAATTTTATGATAAATCTCATTAAAAATAATTTTAATAATTTCCACAATATAAATTACATTTTATTATGTATACGTTTTAACTGATATACATGTTTTCAAAAAATCATGAAAATTTTATCATTAATTCTGCAGATGTGGACCATATATAGCTAAAGAAATTATTATTAATGGTTTTTGTCATCGTACTAATAATGTTTTTTTTTTTCTTAAAAATGCAAAAGCATTCATTTATACAGATAGAGACATTAATTCTTTCATTTTAAAACTTTTAGTTATTTTATTTTCTTCTTTTAAAAACACACAAAATTAGTATTTTATATTTTTAAAATCATTTTATCCTTAATTCTATCCCCGAAATGAAAATGATAATTTCAAATAATGTACAAAAATTAGAATCAAGCATTATGTCTTTACTAGCTATTATTTTGAAACAATATTACATTTTGATATGGTAACATATTTTTAAAACGAAATTATATCGTAAATAATGACAAATTTTTATGAAATTATATTACCACTTATTGAAATTTCAGCAAAATATAAATTAAAACAAATAAATGAAATACACTGACTACCACTTAAAACTCTATACCATGAAAAATCATGCAAATGATGATATTTATACATTATTCTTTTACGATGTTAAGAAAAGTAAATTTATGGCACCTTCTGAGTTGTGGGAGTTCCTTTGTCTCCCTTGAATTCAATTTTTTTCATCAGCTACATAACAATAAGATAATTCATTATAAGATGTATCAGATAATGTTTAATTAAATGCGTATGCCTTGCTTGAACAACAATTAACTTTAGATGCAAAATCGACAGCTGCACCAGATAAATTTTTTCAATGTGTGAAAGTTACTTTGACGGCAATTCATCTAAGATGGAATCAAAACATTTTTGGTTTTGGGATGAGTATATGACAGATGTTATAACCTAAAATATCGGCTGCCCCAATAACGAGTTTTGTAAGCATCCATATTTATAAGAAAGTGTAACAAGAGAATAAACAAGTTAATCTGCTTCATCAGCAACTTTAATCTTTGTGTGACATGTTATCAGTCAAAATAATTTTCAAAGATATCTGGTTTTTCTTGGTGTTGCATAATTAATGGCCAGCAATGTATTTATTGTACGTAACTTGTGCAAGATGAAGACAAATTATTAAATTTATAATCTGTTTTGTGGTTCATAAATTTGTAGAAATAGTTGCTCATTTTGAGAAATAAAACATATCTAACGTGTTAGTAGTGAGACCAAATTGAAAACTCATTCATTACTAGAAGTGTATGCCAAATATTATCAATTGTAGTTGCTGGATAGAGATCGTCACAAAGTCCCTAAAAGTCATATATGACAATAATCGAATATCTTTTATAACGAGATATGTAGGAACAATGTGCTGCTGAATTTTCTTGTAAAAAGATGTCGTTTCGAAATGAATTCCGTAGAACGCAACTACCGATTTTGAAATATCAGAGGAGTACCGATTGTGGGTCAAGTTACCAACATGCCACATTGACCCTATCATGAAGTTTCTGAGTCTTAAATTTTATAGCTGCTCATAGCAGCACTTTAAATGCAGAGCTCCTACTATGACATTAAATGCAACTAATCATGTCGGAGCTTCCAAAAAGCATAAAGCATATGCTGAACACAGAAATGGAATTCTTCTTAAAATTCGAAATATAGCACTCATGAGTCTAATTCGTATATTGTGACTGCCAAAGTTGTCGGCTGAAATTATGGAGCCTGAAGAGTTTTTGCCAAAGTAATAGTCGCATGAGGGCATTCCCCGCGTTTCTCACGTCGTCACACTGAACAAAAAGTTGTCACATATACTGCCAACAAATTTATTTCCTTTCTAATTGTGCTAAATATAGCTTTACAATTTGGTAAAGGTGGTATTATAATATATCTGTCTCCTCGGATAGACATAAGAGATCCTTGATATCCTGTAGATTGTTCTGTAGCCTCATCAATCTTTAGTTTGAATATTTACATGATATCGGCTAGATTTTGATTAGGCCAAGTCAGAATACCACAGAAAGATAATCCACAATCTCGTTAACCAAAGTTCTTGCTTTTATCAAATTTAGCTTTTGTGGTTTTTCTTATTCTTATCCTAGATTTAAAAAGATGTTTTGAGAAAATGCTAAATTACAAAACATTTCTGAAGGAGAAATCCATTGCAAAATTGTTCTTTTATGAATAATTGCTATCATTTTCCCTCCTTCTTTTTCAAACAATCAGAAATGTGACTTATGATACTTTTACTTTATAATATTGTCTACTTTTACTTTTGTGTAAGTACAGCTGATCTTCCCAGTTTTCTGCTGGGAAAATTTTTGTTTTTCTAAAGATTAGTTTCCAGATGTTAGTTTTCGGCAACATGAAGTTGGTCTAAGTGGTATTTTTCGAACATTCAGGATGGTGTTTGACATTGGATTCAACATGGTGATGCTAGAATTTTACTCAATCAGCCTTTTCCTTTAAGGATTGAACTGACGCCACAAACATTATATAATAATTTAAAGAATTGTAAATTTCATTTAATTTAATTTGTAATTAATTTAAACACCTGTATGCAATCATCTCAAATATAAATTTATTTATATTTGATTGAAATTATTGAAAAGTAAATATTCCTAATTATAAGTTAAAATTACGTGAAAAGTAAATATTCCTATTTGTCTTTTATCTAATTAAATAATATAATTTCATTCCCATAAATATCAAAACTCTTCCTATTATATATTAAGAATGAAGTAAAACGAAGCAATCATGCATGAAAGAAGTATACAAAAATAAAATTTTGGAAAAGCAAAATAACTATCATTTTATATATCAAAGATTATTTAACTATTATAAAATAAAAATCTACAAATGCCTTATTATAATGAAAAATATTTTAGAATAAAAAATGTTTCTTTTTATTCAAACGTTATTATTTTATTGTATATTATTAGGATTTAGATAAATCTATCATTTCTCAAAAATTCATTTGTGAGATGAAATTAAATATTCATGCATGAATAATGGTATCATAAGCATTTTACTTCTTTTTCTTAAATACATATATTTTTTATTATTTCACTTGTTCTTAAAAGATCAATTCGTATATTAAATGATCCTTAATAAAAAATAAATCATTTATTCGTAATATTTAACATACTGTATAAATGTTAACAGTTAAACCAAATTCATGCTTCATAAGCTTTATGGAAAATTTCCTTGTTTGCTTTTATGTTTCAAAAGATAATCATTTATTGATGTGGTTAATAACAGGAGTAATAAATCAAATATGAGAAACATTTTATTTCTCTGCTAATATATTCATTCTTTACATATTTTATATTACTTAAATTTTTGAGCATTTATTTTATCAGGAATCCATCTCATTAACT